>BGPR01005646.1:0-35822 GCA_013235015.1 Araneus ventricosus
TTACAGTGTCTCCACAAAATCTCTTTACAATTTGAAAAAAATTACCAAAAATGAAATTAATAAGATACATTAATCAAATTTGCCGCATGTACCCATTACGTATTAAAGTTTTGGATTACATTGTATTTGTGTATTTAAGGTATCCTGTTGATGAAGGCAAGGCTGTTATACAAACACTTATAAAATGTTTATTCCTCAAGAAAATGACCACTGTGTATCGCAATTTAACTCTTAAAAGCCCGCTTTTTTAAAAAATTAATTTTAAAATGTTTTTAACTTTCATTTCTCAAATAAAGCATGGAAAAAATACTTTAAAAAACATATTTTATTTTAATTATGGTTTATGGAGCAAAAACAGTTTATTATCAACTGACAACACAGGGCTTTAATTCAAAAAAAAAATTCCTTGATAAAATTCTATAATGTCAAACACAGACGAATTTTAATAACTAATAATGCGGATAAGGAATTTCCTTCAACATTGTAGCATAAAATATGATATTCTCAAGCGTACAAACAAAGGAAAAGATGCAGCCTCAAGTGAAAAACAACAATTTATTTTTCATCAGTACTCAGGGTGCCATCTATATGTTGCAAATTGATTTCAAAAATATTTCGGTATGTATCCTATTGGCAACAACAGGCATTAGAGCTTCATTCTTATTCCCAAGATTTTAGAAGACAAAATTGGGTATGTGGCTTAAAGGCAACATTGAGCCTTTAAGGGTTAATGAAACCAGTGGCGAATCCAGGGGGAGTTATCGGGCTACAGTCCCCCCCCCCAGACCCAAGCCAGAATTCTTGACTTTATTTTAAATAATTACAACTGTTTTTTCTTAATTTCCCTCTTTTAAAAAATAATAAAAACGTTTCAACATTGCTTTCTGGCTATACAATTTTCCAACTTTTGTTGTCATTCCCCTTGTATTTGTAGTTTTGACGCTGTCGAAGACATTTTTTGGCTAGTTATTTCATTGTAATTTTTATTAAATTATCGAAAATATTGTATTGTTCTTTATGATTCTTATTGTCAGGTGAGTAAAGTTAAAGAGTTTTGGTTTACTTTAACCTTGAGGTTTGACATTCGTCACGACGATACAAAATTTTTATGACCTCAGAAACCCACCCCCAGACCCGTAAAGATCATATACCAAATTTCATCCCCATATCTCTAATAGTTTTCGAGTTATCGTGTTCACAGACAGACAGACATAATTCCAAAATTGTGTTTTTCGGACTCAGGGAGGTCTGAAATGTGGAGATTCGTCAAAATCTCGAGTTCGAATTTTTTGACGATTACAATACTTTCTCTTTGTATGCTTCGCATACGAGAAAGTAAAAATTCATACACTAAAAACCACATCGAAAATCGGATCGAAATTCAGCATTCTTTTCCCAATGTGAAGAGAAAATTGAGCTTCGGTCTCTGCCGATCAAAAGTTCATATGTGCATTTCAAGTGCTGCCTCAGACTCTTACAAGGGAACTGCTGAAATGGGTTGGAAATCAAAAAATGAAATGTTCAGCTCAACAGATTTTAGGAACAATATATGATTTTATTGCCCATTCCTCAAGAAATACAGGTTTAACGATTAAGGATTTATTTTTCCAAAAAATGAAAAAGTTACTTCGGGAAAAGATACAAGCAAACACAAGTTGGATATCAGTCATTTTGAAAAATGTTATATGCGCATAAAGCTTTATCTTTGTTAAATTTCCAGGCATTTTCTGAATAAATCAGTATTTTTTATTATAATCTTTATCAATTTCAGGTTTTTTTTTTAAAAAAAAGAGTGATTCTTTTCTTCAGTTATTAGTATAATTTTAAACTAGGCCTATTTTTTTAGATTCTTTATTAAAGAATTCGTAATTTGAAATGTATAGCTGAAATTATTTTAATTAACATATTAGCCAGTGTCTTACCGAAGATTATATCAGGATAGGGCTTTAATTAAACAAAACTTCGACAAGATAAAATAATTACGTGTTGCTAAATAGCATCCCTTGCAGCTGAATTATTTTACAATGATTAAACGTAATGAGAACAGTTAATCTTCTTTGAATGTATTACATTAATTACCACTATTTTAGTAATCAGTTAGATTATATAAAGAGTGACTGTCTTGAATATTTGTATTGCTTTCCGAGTTGAGCCTATTTTCAAATAACGCTACTCTTAGTTCAAGAGTGGCAAAGATATGTTAGCACCACTACAGAAATAGAGAGTCTCAATTCATTGGCCACCACCATTTACAAGTGTGGCGAGGGAGATAAGTATCGCTTGCTGAATAATGTTAATAAAGCGTATCGCTGCAATTATTTTTTGAATGGAATATTTCCTTCTAAAAATAGTGGAAATGAATACTTTAATTAAAAACGAAATAACTTGTTTCTATTCAGTCCTTATTCATTTGGTGTCTTATTCTACTTCGATTGATCCTCTTAAATCTATAATTTTAAGAGCGGAATTACTAAAAAAAAATACCGAAAATGTAATCCATAGATCATACCTGGAAACTGGAGGTTATAGTCCAAAGTTTGACAAAAGATCGCAGCATCAATCAGTGGGCGACTTAAGAACATGGTGCGGTCCGCCAAATTGAATTTTTTTTTCTCGCCAAATGTGGTAACCTTCATTTTGTTGGCAACCCAAAAACTTTGCCAGAATTTTTAATTTGTGCCAGAATTTGAGAAAATTCATGCTAAATTTCATACAATTTTATATACTATTTGCAATTTTATGCACTATTTATATTTTTTGCCATGGCTGTCACTTGAATCGCCGCCATCTTGAAACCATCCACGATAGCGGATATTTGACGACTTTTTGGATGGTTGGCGCAATCTCCCAGTTTGGCGAGAAACCGTACCATGATTCTTAAGTCTTACTGGGCATTGTTGGGAGCCGTTCAAATAGCAGGCATACGAAGGATACACTTTCTTTATTGAAAGTCATAATGAAATAAACATAAAGTTAAGTAGAATAACTTGTCTACGAAAAATTAAAATTTAAATACAACTACACGAGCTAATTGATTCACAGCTTGACTGAATATTAAAGTAGAGCATCGTATTAAAGTTAACTACATCGGCATCATAAAAAGAAAAAGGTGGTACAGTAAAACCAAGTAGAGCTTATATACCCGCTGTAACATAAAATACGTCATAAGCAGCTGACATAGGATTCGGAATACTCAACTGTTGCCAACAAACAGCCCCACGGATTCCTGCGTACTCATAACGTATTAAACATTTTGCTTATACATTCCAAAAGATTTTATTTTGATTTCGGTTCTGTTGGTTTTACTGTTCAAGTTGGTTTTACTGTTTACATATTTCAATTCCAATTCATTTTTACTTTCTCGTATACGAAGTATACAAAGAGAAAGTATTGTAATCGTCAAAAAATTCGAACTCGAGATTTTGACGAATCTCCACGTTTTAGACCTCTCTGAGTCCGAAAAACACAATTTTGGAATTATGTCTGTCTGTGTGTCTGTGAACACGATAACTCGAAAACTATTAAAGATACAGGGATGAAATTTGGTATGTGGTTTTTAAACATAATTTGTAGGTGGTTTCTATCAAATTTTGGACAAAATCCGTCGACGGGAAGTCTGTCTGTCTGTATGTCCGAAGTCATGCGAATACTATAACTCAAAAACTTGAATAGCTAGATGGATAAAATTTGGTACACAGTTTTATCGTCATGAATGTAGGTCCGTATAAAATGTTGGGCCAAATCCGTCAACGGGATGACTGTCTGTCGATCTGTATAATAGCAAACTTGTTTAACTCCATACGCATGCGTAAATGCCTGTGCAAAGAAGGGATACTCCGAAAACTTGGCAGTTTGCCAAAAACCAATTCTGGCGGCGAGATTTTGTAAGGAAGCAAACATTTAGGGCGTCTCGTTTTACTTGCGTATTGGAAGCAATCTCTGCGCATGCGCAAGCTATTCTCCTGTTTTCTTCTCCGCACGCGGAACTTGCATTGCTAGAGTTTGATAAAAAAAATAAATATTGCGAAGTTTTAATACATACGTATCTTTTTGAATATGATTCTTCACCTCAATATTTTACTATACTATAATCAACAATGAAAAACCTTCTGATAGGCATTGCATTCTGGGTTACAGTTGGTTCGAACTTTTTATCAACGCAGGGGCAAAGGGAAATGACAAATGTTTGAAAAGTATACGAGAAAGTTTAGGGGATGCCACTCCCGCTGGTTATTTACAATATTTGAATAAATTCCGGCTTAACATCTGTATTTTTGGTTTTATTATTTTCAAAGTTATTTTCACAAAATTAAATAGCTGACATGTTATCATAATACAGAACAGGTTTTACAGAACCTTCAGTTCATCTAATATATTTAAAAATCACATTAGCTCTTTTACAGAATCTGTAATAGCAATGAACTCGGATTCCATTGAACTTAAAGTAATGTTTTTTTGTTTACTTGATTTTCGCATAAAATGTACAATACCTAGATTTATAATAAATCCACTTGTGGAATATCTATCAGTAAGTTCACAACGCCAATTTGCATCTGAATAATATTTAAGACTTAGTTATTCAAAGAATCTTAGATTAATTTTGTATTCTTTAGTATTAAATACATAATTTAAAATATCGACAACATATAACCAATGTTGGTAATTATAATTATTGGAAAACTGAGCCATTACATTTACGGCTAAGTTAATATCCGGCCGCTTCCGTTCTGCTATAAAAGAAAGACATCCTATTACAGATCGATAAGGAAATTTCTCAGAATGCAAAGAAATTCTTGTTTTAATAGGTAAATTTACATAATTCCAGGAAATCCCTTTGAATTTACGTTCGATCCTATCTATATAAGTTTTTTGATGCAAGTATAGTTTGTCATTTATATTATCAAAATTTACAGCTAATAAAAAAAATTTATTACCCAGAATCTTAACATCAAATTTATCTCTTAATAATTTAATAGTTTCATTTAAAGTTTCAATAGCTTTATTAAATATTAACAAATCATCCACATACACTAATAAGAAACGTTTACCTTTCAGTAAATAGACTCCGTTACACCAATTAATTTAGAAAAACCAATATTATTTAAAGTTTAGTCTAACTCTTCATTCCATTTACGTCCAATTTGCTTTAACCGTATATATACTTATGTAATAAAAAACCTTATTTTCTTCACTTTTAATTAAAAATCCAGGTGGTTGATGCATTATATATAGATTCTGTGAAATTTTCATAAAGATATGCTGCTCGAATGTCCAACTTCACGATTCCAACATAGAATACTTACAAATAGAATAAAGATGAATATAATAACCGAAAAATTAACTGCAGGTGAAAATACTTTCGAGTAATCTACACCAGCTATTTGATTAAATCCCCTAGCAACTAGTCTTTAAATGTTGTGGGTCCATCTGTTTGATATTTTTACGGTATAGACTCATCTACAATCTAAGATTTTCGATTTACTTGGTGAATCAACCAAAGTCCAGACATTACGACCATTCATAACTTTCAATTCAGATTTCATCGCGCCGTTTTTTGCGTCGCAGAATAGTGATGAAACCAAATAGGCGATTTGAACGCTTTTTTTTCAACCGATTGAAACCAGAATTGGACACAAATCTACAATTAAGGTTCGAAAACCACACCTAAATTTTTATTCATCTAAGCCATAGGCTTTAGTAGTTATCCTGCTCACAAATATGCGATTACACATACCGACTGACAGTCAAGCCTTTGTCAGATTTGGTCCAAACTTTGATTAGGACCTACATTTCTGATGAGAAAACTGTGTACCAATTTTTATCCATCTAGCTATTTAAGTTTTTGAGTTATAGTATTCATATGAACACAGACAGACGGACTTCCTGTGGACGGATTTTGTCTAAAATTTTATAGTTACCTACAAAAATTATGTGTGAATATAACATATCTGGCTGCAGCCCCCTAGAGCTAAACCATAATTTTTATTTTATTTAAAATCACTACAACTCTTTGTTCTTAACTCCTTTTAAAAAATTGATGAATAAATAAAAAAAAACGTGACATTTCTTCCTGGCTTGACAGACTAGAAAATATCCAACTTTTGTAGTCATTCCAGTCATACTTGTACGTTCATGCGGTCGAAAACACTTTTTGGCTAGTTATTTCATTGTGTTTTTATAAAATTATCGAAAGAATTATAGTGTTCTTCATGATTCTTTTGTCAGGTGAGTAAAATCTTTAAAGTTAAAGTGTTTTGGTTTACATAAGCCACGAGGCTTTTGACATTCGTCACTACGATACACAATTTTTATGACCTCCCCCCCATAACCAAATTCTGGATTCGCCATTGTGACGACCCCTCAGACAAAGGTACGACCCATCATCTGCGGGGGTAATTCAACCCCCACCATTAATATATCCCACCGGGAAGCGAGATTCTACTTGCTTATACTTCATCCCCAAATTTGAGGTGTCCCATAAGCGGGAAAAACACTGAAACAGAAGGAAAATATTAGAGAAAGTTTCGAGACAATTAATTAAATAGTTAAATTTTTTCACTAATAGTCTTGAAAAATTTTCATCCCAAGAAACGCCGGGTATACTGATCGTTTCAAAATCCCGAGGCTACCTCTTTTGGACGATTTTACTCCTGAAAGGGGTGACAGGCAATGAGTAAGAGGAGCGCATTTCCGGAGTTCTTTGTTAGGTCACGCTAAGAAAAATGTAAGCGTCTCCCCCTCCATTTTCCACTTTCCCCCTATTTTGGTGAAAATAACTCCGCTTGGCGCATGCGCAAAAGCGCAGAGGGCTTCCGAATCCGAGAACATACAATATTTCCTGTATTTCCGAGTCCGCACTCACAGACAAAAAACCTTAGAGATAGAAGGGATGTAATAATAAAATGTAATTGTCTGTACTATTCAACAACGGATTGCGAGACTACTATTTTTGGACGATTTTACACCGGAAAGGGGTGTCTGGCAATGAGTCATATGAGCGCATTTCCGGAGTTCTTTGTTAGGCCACGTTAACTAAAATGTAAACATCTGACTTCCATTTTTCAGTTCATCTCTATTTTGGTGAAAATAACTCCGCCTGGAGCATGCGCAAAAACGCGGAGGGTTTCAGAATACGAAAACAAACAATATCAGCTATAGATCTTGGATTCCATTCCTCCGCGCTTTTGCGTATGCACCAGGCTGAGTTATTTTCATCGAAATAGGGGGAAAGTGAAAAATGGAGGGGAGATGTTTACATTTTACTTAACCTCACCTAACAAAGAACTCCGGAAATGCTCTCATCTTCCTCATTGCCTGACACCCCTTTCAGGAGTAAAATTATCTAAAAGTACTTGTCTTGGCATCTTGAAACGATCAGTAGTTTTACATGAATGTCCACATACTATCATTTGTTTTCTTAATGAAATCTTGAAATTGAAAGGAACTTTGTGATCACCCTGTATATTCTATTTTATGAAGACATTGCATGATTTGGTGGTTCTCTATTGCTTTCAGATCTACTGGGTGGCTCCTGTGCTGGGCGGTATCATCGGCGGCGTGACCTATGACTACACGCAGGAGTCGCACTCCCAGCAGGCCCTGCGGCGGTCCTTCCGCAAGAAGCCGGCCAGGGACCTCAGCGCGCTCTCCAACAACGAGACGGAGCTCAGCCTCGATCACTGCAGACTCTGACCACTGTCCACCTCCCCTGCCGAAATGAGAATCCCTCGACTCTGTTTGTAAATAAAGATAACATCTGGTGCTCTATAGGAAAAGCCAACAAATATTTCTGTTTTTCTTTTACAAGAAAACTATCGTATTTTTTATCAGCAGTTAGAGTTTCATAACTAGGAAGATGAAGTTTAATGAATGGATAGGTTTGACAAGAATTTTTTTGAAAAAGAAAGCTGGAGTGGAAAGTGGCATGGATTATATTTCTTATTAATAATATAATTTTCTTATTATTTAACGTAAAGTAACTTACTAAAAACAAATAGTTTTCAAAGTCTGCTTTCTCCTGTCTAAATAACGTAATATGATATTTCATAAGTTAGGGTTTGAAAAAAATGCGCCTTTATGCTCAAAAGAGGCAGTCAAATTATCTTGAAAGCTCTATTAAAAAAAATTGTTAAGTTTATCTAATCTAATTGCATTTTCTCAATCAACTGATGCTTCTTATTCGAAAGTCACGCGACTAAAATGTAGAGTATTTCAATCGTAATTTACGCTAATTAACTCCCCGTTCGAAAAATGTATTCCAAATATTTTTAGTTCTCTCTTTTGTTTTGACATTCATTACGATCGCTTCTGACAAGTCAATAACAACAATATTTATTTATTTAAAGAAAAACATACTACGGAGAAAACCCCATTTACAGAGTGCTATAAACAACAAACACACAAAGAACAAAAGCCACAACGAGTAAATCAAAAAAGAAAATGCGCTAGAAAATAAAAAGTTGAACACAGAGAATACACAAAATCATAAAAATTTTGCAAACGCATATATAATTAAAAACGAAAACACATAATCACAAAAACATTAAAACACTCTATGATTCTAGAAGTCGTATTTTTAAAAAAATTAAAAGACCATTTCCAAAAGGCAAGGATTAAAAAGTCAAAACAGGCAAGCACCGAATCTTCTAAAAACACACCAGGAGTTTAAAAGTTTAGAGACGTAAATGCACACTTGAGATAAAAATAAATTGCAACACGGCGCCAAAAACAGAGCACAAAAATTAAAACCTATGAAAAAACATTAAAAAAATGGTCGATTACATAAAAATACGGAAAATCAAAACGCATAAGAATCTAAAAAGTTGAATCTAAAAAATATCAAAAGCAGTCATTTGATCAGCGGTGGCTCGTCAGCTCAGAAATTAGCAGTGCTAGAAAAAGTTTCGCTGGTGCTGGGTTTTCCTGCTTGAAGACATCTGAAAGATATTGTAATGCGGCATAACGCGACCTGCATTTTTTTATCTTCAATTTCGCCCAGAGAAAACTGTGAAAAAACGATTCTCTGAAGATATGCAACGTTCATGTCTTCTTACCTCTAATAATAAAGATTGATCCCTTCTTTCCAAAATTTTCATCTGAATAATGTTTTAGAAAAATATCCACATCCGTTTTAGGAGAGTGACTTCTAACAAAAGTAAACGAATGTTCAATAAACTAGACTAGTTTCTGTCGAAGCAGCATGAAGCTAAACAAAAACCCGTAAACAGAGAAGGTGAAGAAAAACATACCGAGGGAGCAAATTTTCGATAGGAACGAGGCAAAACAATAGCGTATCTCTCAGTTGACCCCACGCTCAACCAAGACTGGAGGAAATGCAGCTCTGCCACCTCTAAATTCAGAAGGAGAAAGGGTTGCTTTTCCTCTCCAGATTCATCACTCAGCGGTGCGCAATGGGCGAATTTTGATACATTCGAGGCTTCTCGCTTTGCAGCCCCAGGCTGGATCTCTCTTACTAATTGATTCCTTTTCTATCTTCTTTTAACGTTTTGATTACTTTTCCCCCCATTTTCGTTGATTATTGAACTCTCAAAGTGTAGAAGTAAGCAACCAAGAATAAAAACGAAAATACAAGCTTTAAAGTAATTTCAGGGGATGATGTAGCTCTGCAGGCCTAATGGACGAGCCACCACTGGATTTGACTGAATTATTGAAAGCTGCCCCTCCCTTTCTACACAAAGCTACAGGCTAGGTTTTAAACCAGGTTCTCTATCTACGAAGCATATTTTGTGCATCATATTCAGAAGAAGAATGCAATGCCGTAATATTTCATATATTTCCCTCTATAAATAATAATTTTAATTGCATATGGATCGCAACAATATGATTCAAAACTTACAAACATTTTATCACTGCAATAAATTTATCAATCAATATGATGAAGTTTTTTATCTTTTTGTATTTTCAAAAATTGTCTACGTATCAGCACATCATTATTTAATTGTATATTTCAAAGAACTTTGTAATAAATATTTTAAATAATAATGAAAAATATTCTAATTAAAATACTCAATGCTCAGACTATAAGTGTTTAGATTTAAATAATAAAAATACATGTTTAAAACTTAAGGAGTGATCATAATATTCTTGGGCAATTTTTTCAAGCTTAAGACTTGAAATTCTATTTTAAAAGAAGAGTTTCAAAATACTTCTTGAAAAGCTTCAAACTTTTCCCCCATAGAAATTATATTATTCAGACATTAGTGGTGTACGCGATCAATAGCTATTTTCTATTCTTAAAAATAAAAATCACAATTATTTCTAATATGATAAGGTTTGCCTTTCTTTTCGATGAAAATGAAAACTAAAATAGACAGAAAGAATTGATTTTCTGCTAAATTCTATCAACTTAGATGAAACTTTGTTGCAATCTTCAGTTGAAATACAGAATGACGGGTTTAATTTTGCGAGAAAGGTTTAGCTTGGTGTGTACACATCACACATTCCTCCCACCACCACAACCAGCAGCGAAGGATTCTCATTTCTAAAATTAAATATGGCGTAATTGAATCGATGGTAGAATAAAAGTGCGGCACGGATCTGGGACCAAGATTATTTGTATTGCTTTTTAAACTGAAAATGCAAAACTAAAATGTTTTTTATAAATTTGGTATTAAAATCTTTACTTTCGAGAGTCAAAGGCGTCTCAAAAGGATTGAAATTCGAACTTCAGAAAATTAATACTTGTCTTTCAAACACCAAAGAAGTGTCTTTAGAAATTAAAATAAGATTCCGAAATTTGTTCTCTGAAAAATCTAGCTTGTTTTAAGACGGCATTTCAAAATATCTAAAGCATGATGTTTCAATAAAATTTTAAAATATTCATAATAAAAATGTATTTGTATTTTCAATCAAGTAATTGTTTAATAATAATATTTTGAATTATCAAACTAATTATGTTTAATGGCACTTTAGAATACAAGCTAATCGGAAACCGATGAACTTGACTACATAAAATTTAAGATTATTTTTTCATTAAAGATTCTGAAATCAAAAATATCGATTTTTTTATTACTATTTTTATCATTACATTAAACGTGACTGTGTAAAAACTATTTAAATTCGACATTTTAAAATTTTTTCGTTCCATTTATCTAATATAATTTAATATTAAATCAAGAATATTTTAAAGCGGATAATTGTCTTTGATTTTTTATTATTCATTTTAAAAACCAGTCTCGGCTCCTGTAGATCTCTTCTCAATTAAAGTTTCTTTCCTATCTTTCAAGCTGAATCATTCAGTTGCAATTATATGCAATTGTGACAATGGTTTAGTAAATGATCGTGTAAAACAAAGAAAAGTGAAATGTCTTGTTCATCTAGTACTTATTTTGAATTATAATAATTACATTAATGAAAAAATTTAATGCACACATCCATTTATAACTGAAAATGATTTTTTCCAAAAAATTATTTCCTTACAAAAACGGTCTTAAAATAGTTTTATCTCTATTAAAACGCTCTTAAGATAGTAAATTTAGCTATCTTAATTAATTAATTAGTAAAAATATAAATTTATAAATTTGTATTTTTTGAGGTGTTCGGTTATTTTAAAAAACATCTTATAGCAGCAGAATTATAAATTACGGATATATGACTTTGAAATGTATAAAGAATGAGAACAAGTTCATTTTTCTGAAAAAAAATCATGTTCTATTAATAGTTTACTTGAAGTGATGTATTTTTCTTTTCATAATTATAATCATTTAACAAAAAGAAATTAACATCCAAAAATAAATTCTTTTTGCTATTTTTATTTTTGAACATTCTCCAAAAAAATAGAGAAATGAAAACGTTGTCTTCTTGAAGAAAGATAATGGCACTCGATACATTTTGCGTCAGTAAATATGTAGAAACCATAATGGCTTACTGATTCAGAAAAGCAAATGCTTCCTTTATAAATTCATGGAACAATTGCTCCTCTCCCAAGTAATTTTAAAATTTTGCTTCTTCACTATGTTTCTTCTCAAATTTACTATGTTCAAATACTATTCTCAAAATTTATTTCTTTTTCGTCAATTATTTACTAAAGTT
This sequence comes from Araneus ventricosus, assembly GCA_013235015.1. Classification (NCBI taxonomy): domain Eukaryota; kingdom Metazoa; phylum Arthropoda; class Arachnida; order Araneae; family Araneidae; genus Araneus; species Araneus ventricosus. The sequence goes on from BGPR01005646.1 coordinate 12,052, forward strand.
CAAAAATAACTTTTCCATTCCATTTGAGTCGCAAAGAGATAATAAGAATTTCACCAACATTTTACTTCTACCATCCGATTCGTTAACCCAGTGGAACAGGCAGAAATAGCGAGGAAAAAACAGAAGGCACAACCCACCTGCTCATAAATAAGTTAAACAAAACAAGGACTATTTACTCTCTCCAAAATAAATATAAGTTTCGTCAAGAATACGAATGTAAATCGAGTATTATTGGAGAATCGTTAGGCGTTGCCATGGCAACATCGGAACAGGTTTGCACTGATTTGAGAATTCGTGTTCTATTTTCCATATTTGCATAGAAGAGGTTCCAGACTTTAATCCCTCTCCGTGCTTAAAACATTGTGTATTGTCCAAGTTCTCTCTGGTATATTCAAATAAAATTTGTTTTGGAACAAACATTTTCTGTGTGTACTTTATTTGTTCTTTCCTTTCTTTAAAAAATAAAAGAAGATATTTGTATTGTTCAAACATAAAAAAAATAACGAATTTATCGACTTAATTCTAACCAGTGTTGTTCTCTGAGTTTAATCTTTTCTCATATTAAATCCTTAAAAAAATTAATAATCTATAAATTTTAATAGTGTACTTCGCAATATTTTTCTTGAAATTAACGAAATGAATATATATTATTCAATGTTTTGAATTTGAGTAAGCAATTTAATAATGTGAATTTCGTAATTATGGTTAATTAGTCTAATTGTGGGCCATATTTATGGAGAAGGAAAGTAAAAATAAATACATTTATTCCGTTTTTATAAACAAAAAAAACTCGTGAAAATCGAAAAAATTCTCATGTTAGAACTAGAAAAGGGCAGTTTTCCTTTGAGCAAGCACAAAAAAAATCAACGGAATCATAGTAAATAATCTATCAGATGACTTCTAAAGATATTTTAGATATCCAGAAGATTAGAATAAGAGTTGAATTCTAAAGCTCTATGCTACACATCAAAACAACTAACAAAAAAATCGTGTCTGAAAAAATATGTATTTGAAAATTAAACTAGCACTTTTGCATTGTTGCTTAACCCTTCGAGTGAGAGAAAAGGAAAGCTTATCAAATAGATGGAAATATTTCAAAATTGGATTCCTGAGATGTATCCTGTTGTTGACAAGGAATACCTTAAAGTAAATCAATTATGCAAAATGATTTATTTTTCAATGAGAGAAATGTCAGGTTCTTAAAACTCTTGCCTATTTAGATGGAAATTTAAATAATGTTAAAAAAAACAAATTGTCTTCGACAGTTTTAGAAAATAGGTGAATAGTAATGCATAACTTTCGCTATTTATTCTCCTATAAGTACAAAAATTATTTTGCACTGTCAGTTACGCAAGGTTAGCAAGAATTTTTTCATATTTATTTCAAAATTTGTTTTAATTGGGCATTCAGCAGTTTTTTTGAATAGCTATTAAATATTCATTCAACCTCATTTTAGCATTTTGTTTGTATATGTAATATGCCAAAAATTGGAAGTGTGAATCAAAATTATCAAAAATTAGAACCCTAACAATGTAAATAGAGAACGCTGATTTTATAGTTACAGCCTGTAGTTAAAGAAACCAAGTGTATGAAGAGCTACATTTTAAATGCTGTAACAGAAAATATTGAGAAACTTGCACTCTAATCTCTAAGATAACAAAAACCTAGCAGACTATTATCTTGATAACGGATGAAAAAAGAAAGAAATATAGTAAGGGCATTAATTCACAGCATGCAGAATTCACGAATAAGTTTTTGGAACTATATTTCAGCGAATTAATATTAATTTATATCCCTTCTACTGAATTACAAGTACTTCTACTCAAATTACGAATTCTATTTCAAAGATATTGCTTCATAAAAACACAGGAAATTGATAAGAAAATAATGAAACAATTAATTCTTTAACACATAAAAGTTAGAAGTCCAAAAATATAAACTCTACTCTTTAATACTCTATGGTACGAGAAAATCGCAATAAAAGAAAATATAAAGATGTTATGGATAGTTGGAGAATAAACAGAAAAGTGTAATTTTGAATCTTCCTCCAGAGAGGCGAATGCCAACTGAACTCGAACTATTTTTAATCGATAGTGGTACTTAATTTATTTTATGGTTTTCGTTGTGTTCTCTTTGGTTTCACTTTAATTAAGTTCAAGTTCCAACCGACCCTATTTTCAATTTGTAATTGAATTAAATTTTCGAAAAGCCTGAATAAAACTATTAGTCGCATTCGAAGAAATTATACTTCGAACGAATTTCACAAATTAAATTTATTGTGTTAGAACACCTAAGAATATAAACAAACTATTGGAAAGAAAATTAAAATTCTGATCCATTAAAGTATAAAAAAGATATATCAAAAGATATATAAATTAGGAGAACAATTTAAATACATTTTTTAAAACTTTTGACAAAGATAGCAAAGCACTTTCTTTTAACTTAATTTCTTCTTCAACTTCTGGATTTAGTAAAAAAATAGCTCAACAATAAAATAGATTCTTTATATTTCGTATAGTTTAATTACAACCCACTAAATTGTAAAATATCATAGGAGAATTTTATAATTTTCAAAACACAAGCGTTGTGTTCATATATCAGATTCTTCCGTGTTCCTAAACAAATATAAATAAGAAAAACCATTTAGAATCTGAATTCTCCATTAAAATTTTCAAAATAGCTGGTTTTAAATAAAGTTTTTTTTATTGTAAAATAAAGTTTCATTTGCCTATTCCAGGGGTCGGCAACCTGCGGCTCACGAGCCGCATGTGGCTCTTTTGATGTAAAGTTGTGGCTCTCCAGTTCCATACGAAAAAATTAATAATATATTATCAAAACCCTTAAAAAATAAGAAAATATATTTTTAAGTACCTAATTTCTCAATAGCTTCTATTTTCATAATCGTTAATTACAAATCGCTACGCTTAACATGACCGTAATGAGGTAAATTTGAACTATTGTTTTGTTCTTAGAGATGAGACTCCGTGACCATGTTTATCTTTCAGCCAATTGCATTCCATTTTCGTCTCACCCAAATAGCCACCGTCTAGAGTCTAGACAACACGTCTAGACTCTAGACGTGTTGCTCAGTCAGTCACCCTCGGATAGCGCGGTCGACGTTACGTTGCATGTGTGTTAATTTAATCGCTTGCGGTTTTTGCGTGTCTATTCGCTTGTTGTTTCAAGAAGAATATACGATTTAGAAGCGAATTATCTTCTCAAAGTTATGTACGCGTATAATATAATAAAATCAGTAACAGAATTGGATTTCATATCTGAGGATCGTGTTAACGAAGTAATAATGGTAAATAAATTGCTTGCCATTTTAGATAGCTAAGTAAAATTTTTTAAAATCATTTTTTCAGCTCCGCCGCCAACATGGCATCTGGTAAAAAAGAGAAGAACTGAAGAAGAAAACCGAGAATTCAATCAGGATTGGACGGAGTCGTTTGCATTCATATGCAACACAGATGGCCTTCCGACTTGTCTCATTTGCCTCAAAAAACTCGCACACAATAAAAAGTCAAATTTGGAGAGACACTTCAGTACAAAACATACCCAGTTTGCTGGTAAATATCCAACCGGTGACGCACGAAAAAAAGCTGTTTAAGAGCTCAAAAAAAACAGCAGTCAAGTTTCATGCTAAGTAACTGGGCGTAATCTTCCAATAATGTAAATCTGGTAAGCTTTGCAGTATCATTAGAAATTGAAAAAAGAGGAAAACCATTCACAGATGGTGAGTACGTCAAAGATTGTTTTGTACGTGCATCTGAAGAACTGTTTCGTGATTTTAAAAACAAAGCAGAAATCATGAAAAAAATCAAAGCTTTGCCATTATCTGCTAAGACAGTAAAAGATAGAACTGCTAAAATGCCTTCAAATGTAACACATATGCAAGTGGAAGACATTCAACTGGCTTCTGCCTTATCACTTGCTAAAGATGAGTCTTGCGACATAAAAGACACGGCATAAGTTACCCTTTTCGTCAGGTATATGTCGTCCCAAGGTCCAGAAGAAGAACTGCTATGATTGCTACCGCTCTCAGGGCAAACTCGTGGAGAAGATATAGCAAATGCTGTGCAAAAATGCTTGGAAGACAATGGAATCGATATAAATAAAATCGTTTCTATAGCAACTGATGGAGCCAGAAGTAAGACAGGAATGCATAGAGGGATAACATCAATTTTTCAGAAAAAAATAAACCATGAAATTCTAACGTTTCACTACATAATTCATCAAGAAGAGCTTTGTGCCCAAACATTTCCGGTAAAATAGTTGAGGGCATGAACTTGGTAATTAAGATTATTAACAGCATTGGCAAAAGCAATCTACCATCGCCAGTTTAAAGATTTCCTTGAAGAAATAGATAGCCAGTTTTCTGACCTACTTCTGCACAATAAAGTGCGATGGCTTCCCAGAGGTAACGTATTGCAACGCTTTGCTTTGTGCTTGAGTGAAATAAAAACATTCCTCAATGAAAAAAGCATTGACTATCCCGAATTGGAAGAAGACAAATGGCTGCAAAAATTCAACTTCATGGTAGATACCACAAAGAAACTAAATCTAAAACTGCAAGGAAAGGGCAACCCAGCCTACGCCTTGCTTGAAGAAGTAGTTTGTTTCGAAAAAAAATTACTTCTTTTTGTTGAAGACATGGAGAGCGGTAAATTACTTCATTTTAAAAATCTGAAGCAATATCGCAATGAGACCAATGCAACTATTGAAGCGAATTACTTCAGCATAGCTTTAAAAAATATGAAGGATGGATTCGCTGTGAGATTCGAGCAATTCAAAACAAACAAAAGTACTCTCGCGTTCATAGTAAACCCTCTCAACACAAATACAAATGAGATCAACATTGAGCCGTTTGGAATTGATGCTGGATCGCTTCAAATGCAATTGCTGGATTTGAAAACCAAAGACTTTTGGAGTGGCAAGTTCACAGAACCCAAGAGCAAATTGGAAAAGTTGGAGGTCCAGAAATGCATGCACATCGCGCAGCACAAGTGGACAGCTCTAAAAGAAATTCCGCGAGTTGAGGTCCTCATATTCGGCGCATGGAATAGTCTTCCAGAATGCTACAGTGAGGTGAAGAAGTTGGCATATGGAGTGCTGACGATCTTCGGGTTGACATATTCGTGCGAGCAAACGTTCTCTTGCATGAATATAATAAAAAGTACAGTTAGAAGTCAACTAACAAAAAAAATCTAGAGACGTGCTTGAAACTTAAAACAACAATTTATAAGCCAGATTTAATCAAACTTTCAAAAGGCATGCAAAGCCAATGCTCCCATCGATGTAACTATCTATATTTGTGTTTTCATATGAATAAATATTATTCCGTATTTAAAGCCGTTTATTTGAAATCAAAAATCAAATATATATAAGCAAATACTATAATATTGAAACGAAAATTTTTAGTGGCTCTTTAAAAACTGGGAAATTTTGTAAATTGTAACTTTTGGCTCTTCCGTTTCAATAGGTTGCCGACCCCTGGCCTATTCTATTTTCCTAGATTCACGCAAGTTAAGATCATGAATACTTTTTCGGAAACAGATGGGTTCAGATTTTTTTTTATTATTATTTTTAATTCCCCTTCCCCCTTTTTTCAGCCATAAAAGGATTTCGAATGGAGGTAACTTAATAATTCCTGTTTAAAACGGAAGCAAATTCCTAAGCCTACGACTAAACGTTGTTCTGTGATGCTACAAATAATTAATAGCATAATAGTGGTCTACCAAACATAGAGAATTCAATGACTCTCAGGCAAAAAGGGAATGACATTCTGACAAAAGTCGAGCAAAATAGCTTCAAGGGCCAAAAACATCCATCAACAAACGGTGTTATGCAAAATTACATAAGCTATCAGGAGAAAATTTATTCTTCTATATTTAGACTTCTAAAAATGTAAAAATGAGAGACTACTTATCTCCAATCCAATGATGACACATTGTCGTAGATAAACATTTGTTTACTATCTTGTTGACATGGAGATGATGTTGAACACAGAATAGATCATACTCAGCAGATATAATGTTACATTAATCTATAACATTAGACACTCATAAACACATTCTTCTTACAATAATGCGCCTCTCTCTTCAACATTCAACGGAGTGCGCATGAATTTCATACTTTTATCTCGCTCTACGTGTAGCAGTTTCAATAAGACCAGGCCACTTGAGATCTTTACTTATGACTTTAACTGTGTCCTGAAAAGGGATGACACCATGGACGGAACTGAGTGAAATTGACTTTCTCGCTTAAAGCAAGAAGCAATCTCAAGAAGAAAGGGTAAAGGTTAGAAAAGGGAAGGTCCCCCACCCTCACATCCAGCCAGGAGTCAACAAACGAACCTTCCAACTTTTCTGCTTTGCTGGGGTTTCCAGTTTACTGAGGAATTCACAACAGGCGTTAAACCATTTGGAAAAGTCGGCTACAGAAAGACGTTCGATGTTTGGGTGGCACAAGAATAGAATAAAAAAAAATGTACTCGATTGAATTACTATCTCCACTAAAACGTAACGAACTTCAGCCATTTCTAAAATGTTCCAAAACGAGTGGTAAAAATGGATAACCCACGACAACAATGTATGAAAAAGATCGTGGTCGAAGCGAGGAGATGCTCCACAGTTTGTGGCTAGCAAAGCATAACCTTCCCGGCGCCAGGGAGGATTATGCTGTGCATTTGGTGAGATTTGAACGACATCGGGCATCACGAGCTGCTGCCGTTAGGCAGAACAGTAGGCTAGAACCTGTGCTGTCAACATTTACAGCGACTGCACCTACCTCTTCAAAGGAAACGGCAGGAACTTGTCAACAGAAAGAGTGTCGTATGTCGCGTTGTCAATGCCAAATCGCATACATCTTCAACGACCAGTCAGAAATTGAGAGAATTTTTTTCTTGGAGGTTTTAATACATCCACCGTATAGCCCGGAACTGGCACCGTCAGACAATCATTTCTCCCTGACTGGTGCTAAGTTAGTTTCAAAAGAAGCCTGTGAAAACTAAGTGTCACAATTTTTTTACCATAAACCACAGAAGTTCTAGGGCGACGGGATAATGGGTTGGAAAATTGACAACAGGTCATCGAACAATATAGTAAGCACATAATATAAGTTTTAATATATATAACACATTTATGTTAGGAATGCAGTTAGAGTTCCCGTCTTAGCCGATATACAGAAATGCCGAGAAAGATCTTTATTATTCTAAAAAACAATTTTTAAAAAAACTACGAAAAGCAAAAGTTAAATGCAGTTTGTTGCAAAAGAATGAAGAAATATAACAATTTTTTCTAGTTTCAGTGATCTGAAGTACATGCCACTAATTACTTGGCAGCAGTAATGAAAAACGAAAATGACTTAGAAAAAAGCAAAGTGTGTATTTTGGTTAGCGAAAACAAAATCTCCGAAAACCATGCAAACAAATTCTACGCCTGATGTACCCTAGAAGTCCACCGTGTGAGCTTTCAATTTATACCTCAATACAAAAGTTTAAAGACACAGGAAATGCTAAAAAAACGATTGGCAGAAAATCGAGTACAGACTGAACATTCTTCGTGCTACTAAGGGAGCTCACGTAGAGCTACACTGAATGGACCGTAAAAAAATATAAATAAATAAATAAAAAATAAAACCTTAGATTTCTTCATTCTTTTGGACCAAACTACATTTCATCTTTTCGAATTTTTGTTATACGTTTAGAATAATAAAAAATTTTCTCAAACACCCTGTATTATATTAAATTTAACTTATTGTTATGCATTTGTTTTAACTGTTTCCTCTCTCCATATATGCAATATACAGGATACTCACTAAATTGTTCTGTCTTTTGTACATGTCATTGAGAGAAAAGCATGCCTCATTTTACCATATTAAGTCAACAATTATCTTTGACTGGATCTCTAATAGATACGTGATAAAGCTACAACACGCGGTCGATATCCCCTGTTAGTAATGCCTGGAAAAGTCCCCCTCGCGTACCCCTTAATTATTCTTTTTATTTTGCGTACTCCTTACTATCATATCCAATTCTTCCTCTCCAACCATCCGTCTATGCAAAAAGATTTTATCAATAATGCTAAGTTTAGCTTAAAAGTGAAATGACTCGAATTAATAACATTTGCAGAAATTATTTTTGATTTTACATTTTATTCCATTTTTATAACAGTATTAGATCAACACCACAGAAAATGAAACTAGTATTGTAAATATTTCATTTTAATTTATAAGGAGGGCTAAAAATTACACTTCGTAATAATCAACTGTTTAAGTGGTATAGTTATTAAATAGCAAGTATTCACTTGTAGGAACAAAATTCTCTAACTTTTAAATCCCTTATGTTTTCTTGTTTCCGCCATTAACAACTTTGATTTTGCGCAACCCAAAATGATCCTTCGCGTACCCCAGGGGTACGCGTACTACAGTTTAGGAACCTCTGATCTGTAAGAATGAGCACCTAATTTTTTAAGGACTTTTGAAACGCGACTAATTGAGAAGAATACTGCATACTCATGACATCACAACTTTGAAATAACGCAGAAACAAATACGCGTTTTACTCGTTACATTTTTAGCAATAGTAGGTACAAACTGTCTTTTTGTATTAAATATATACAAAAATGGTACATCTTCTGTAAATCACTTAATTTCCGCATCTCTTACCGTTTTCGAGATAAGAACGCCAACTCTGAATTTCTCCGCTAGGTGATGCTATAAGTGGTCAATAATATTCAATTATCTAAAATGATTTCCGCAAAAATAAAATATCACACCACTTTAAAAAAACTTTTACTTTTATAAATATTGTTTTTAAAAAAAATTTTATTGTGTCGAGAACGTAGATTTCGATCTCTCTATAGGCGATTGCTCACTTCAGGAACTTAACGGCGCAAGGTCCTGCTATGGCCGTACGATGATAAACCCTTGGTTGATTTTCAGATTATTAAAGCTTACTCGAAAAGGAAACATGTACCATAACACTGGTTACACACACGGTAGATTTTATCGCTGCGGAGAATTTACCTTCGCTGTCGTTCCAACAGTAGCGCACTGAAGTTAAGTTACAGCTTATAAATTTAGCGAAAAAATAAACGCTCGGACTATTTACCGTCGGCGGTAGCTATGCAGCCGTCGACGGCCACTATAGATAAGTTTTCTGGTTTGTTTACTTAACGTTAAAATCCTTGACTTTATATACTTGTATGTTGGATTTCCGCTTTCAAGATCCATTGATTTAGCATTACACCGGAAATACGTATTACAGGCATGTAGGCAAACCAGAAAAGTCGTCCATAGTCAACGGAAGTTTTACCATCGCCTTCCAAGTAGAGGCGAACGTGGCCAAATACAAGCTTACACACACGGCTATTTTTCTACCGTTAAAAGAGTTGTTTTCCTCAGTGTGATTTTCCCCTTGGTGTGTAATACAGTTGTTTTATGATCAATTGGGTTTTTTTTTCTATTGTGAATATGAGTGACCTTATCTATAAAGAAATTATAATTGCATTAATCAAAGAAAGGCCTGTTTTGTGAATAAAACGCTCGACATTTTTAAGGACAGAAACGCTACCCGAAACGCTTGGCGTGAAGTTTGCCTGGAAATTCGCAGCGACTTGGATGTATTGGAAGAAAAAGAAGGAAAGAATTTTGATAAGTTCATACTTTCTCACATGTACGTACCAAGAAGTGTAGAGGTCGTAAAAAAAATCGATTTTGAGATTCTAGAAATGCCCCAGTAGCACCACAAAATTAAAATATTTTACCTATATAAATATTTTAGAATATAATAAAAAAAATATTTTTACTAAATATTTTTACCTTATTTATATTACATAAAGAACATGCTAAAATTATTCTGTTTCAGCAAAATATCAGATACAATGAACACTTTCGTTTCACAGAGAATTATATATACAGTCGGACCTCTATTTAACGAAGTCGCTAAATCCCGAAAAAAAGTTCGTTATATGGAAAATTCGTTAAATAGAGATTCTCCTATTAAAATATTTTAAACTACACAAAACGGATTTTAAATTCATAAACACTAAATATTATTTAAAAAAAAGTAATTAATCACACCTTTATTTTGTAAATTAATATCAATTTGTTTTATACATCTTACCCATCAAAAAGAAATCTGTCATGGAAAACAAGAATAAAACAAAACATTGTCCGGGAATACACTGTATTTTCCAATTTAATAAATAATAATTTTATATTAAAATCAATGAATTTTAGCAATTCATCACACGAGGGTTTGTTGATTTCTGCATCAAAACCATTTCCATCTTCATCATCTTTGTCTTCATCGCAATTCATTGCTGTATTCTTTTTATTTTTCACACTGTTCACTTCAAAACTGCCTCATCCACATCTTCATAGACACATGCTTTTAAACGTTTTGAACAAGAATTCGATGGATCATAATTTTGTATCTTATCACGATTTTTTTTTATGGTTGATAAGCTGTTTGGAGGAATACCAAATTTTAAAGCAATATCCTTTTCTTCACGCCTTTAATCCACGTCATGAAAAATTAATTTTTTTTTCTTTGATGCTCAAGCACTTTGGTTTGACATTTTCCATGTGCAACCATTACTAGGCGGGAGAAAATTTTATATGTTCTGTTGCAGCTTGACGTTGATGCGCCTGCGCAGATCTGTTAATGTTTGATGCGGAATAGTCTGATCGACCGAGTATTTTATGCCGAAGATGCTTGTGATAGCAAAATAGCCTAGTAGTCAGAAATCTCGTCCTCTCCATTGAGCCAGTTCTCTACAACTGTTTTCACATCACTCTATGAAGAGAACATTACTCCAGATAAGTGTTTGGGTGCCGAATCTGGGTTGTAGGGGGGTGGCTCCAGAATTCCCACTTGAACTTTCGCAGCAATTCATGTGTTTTGCGAACGGTATGGGTATTGTCATGCAGGAGGATGACACCATCACTCAACATGCCAGGGCGTTTGCGTCGGATAATTTCACGATAGCCCAATGATTATTTCCTTTTTCCGAAATTGAAGGAACACTTATCTGGAACAAGGTTCTCTTCAGAGAGTGATGTGAAAACAATTGCAGAGAACTCTCTCAATGGACAGGACGTTACTTCTGCCAAGCCGTGTTAAACAAGTTGCTCCTGCGTTCAGATAAATGCCTAAATAGATTTGGTGATTATGTGGAAAAGTGATCGGCAAGTATGCCTCTGAATTCCCTTTTGTATTTTCTGTTTAATGCTAACAAATAATTTTTATTACCTTTTTAAACTTTTTTTGGATCCATTCTCGTATATTTCAAATATTATAGTTTTACCGTTTGGTTTTAACTTACGGTTTTCTTTAATTATATCTGCTCATTATACAAATTAAATGATAGCATTGTAGATGTGAATGGGCCGTATTATCTCCTGACAACCATTATCTTGACACCCAGACGACCCTATTAGCACAAGATATTCCACGATATCTTCACGAAGTTTTTACGATATTCTGAATACCGCACAACATCACAAAGATATCGTATGAATATTGTTAGGTATCTTGTGCTAATAGGGGATCCTCCAATCAATTCGCAGATCTAGCTCGACTCGGCCACTAAATTGGTTTAAAATTATGAAATTCAAAGCTCAGTATGTTAAGTGTTTTCAATAAATTTCTTGTTCAAAATTCGGGCCTTTTTAGGATAGATGATTCAGCGAATTAGACGTAAAATGCTTGCCATCTTACATCATTTTGCATTTCTCAGAAATTTCTTTCTTTTTTTTTCACTTTGAGTCTTGCAAAGATTGAGATTTTTTTAAAACGTTCCATCGATAATGGATTTGGTTGAAATTATTTTTTTTTCTTTTTTCTTTTTTTAACTAATGTAATAGGAAGCATGGATAATTTCTGATTGTAGAGATTGGAAATAACACAGGTGTAATTTAAAATTCTGAACTTTCTTTGCCTAAAAATTTTCTTACATTCGATTCAGAAGGCTCTAGAACCGGTTCTATGACTCTAACGGGTCTATTTTGGTACCCCCGATTGGGTTGGGTTGGGATACGTCACTTTTTCCGCACGTTAACAACGGGAAAAGTGACGTCTCTCAACCCAACCGAGGGTACCAGAATAGACCCCTAAATGAAAAAAAATTTCACTAGAATGTAGTACAACTGATGCCTTCTATGAAAATCGGTAAAAAAAGAACAAGAAAGAAAAGTTAAAATTTTCGGCAAAAAGTAGCGGTGGTCCACCTTCTTACATCAAAATAATATTTTGAACGACAAAAGACTGTACGCTCAGTACTCAATTTTGCTTCAGTAATAATTAAAAAATATATATATGCGAAAATCAACACAGATATTGACGCAGCGCCATCTATTGCTAAAAGTTTGGCTCTTTTCTTTCTTTCTTTCTTTATTTATTTGTTTATTTTTATTTTCCCCCTTTCTTTCTTGTTTCCCACTTTTTTTCAGTTTTCGCAAAGGACATCACTTGTACTACACACTAGTGAAATTTTGCTGCATTTGAAACCCTAGAACCGGCTCTAGGGCCTTCTCAGTAGAGCTTTAATTATAACAACCCTGTAGATTAGATACATAAATAAAGTCTGAATAACTATTTTTATTATACAAAAATACAGGGTTATTCAAAATGAATCATCCAATTCCAAAATGCTATATTTTCATAAATAAACGACACAGAATGATAATTAATGCATGAATACAAAGGAAAAATGTGGAAGGTTTTTTTACAAGTGTTCGATATAACTTCCTTTAGTTACACGTCTAATGTCAAGACGGTATGTAAATTCCTGCCAAACACGTTGTAAAGTGTCACTGGTAATTGATTATACAGTAATAGAAATTAGTTGTTTAAGTTCACATAAATTTGTGGGCAATGATGGTAACTTTATCTTTTTCGAACCCCCAAAGGAATAAATTGTATGGGATCATATCAGGTGACCTAGGTGGCCAGCTGCGTAACATCAAGTCATCTGGTGCACTGCGACCGATCCAGCTGCAAGGTAGCTGCGTGTTAAGGAAACGACGAACCTGTGACTACAGATCTGCATCGCGCAAACGACAGCACACAAGAAACTTTTTTCATTATCACTTCTGCCTCTGAAAACCTTCTAAAACAGCTTTCGTGGAATAGCTTCAAGAAGAACACACGAGCGCCATCTATTGTTCACAATATAAAACTTCCATAGTTTTCCTTTGAACTCATGTATTACTTATCATTCTGTGTCATTTATTTTTGAAAATACCGAATTTTGAAATAGGATGATTCATTTTGAATAACCCTGTATTTTAATAGAAAAATTTTCTTTCTTGTATTGTGAATAAAATACATGAAAAATGTTTCATCGTTTAAAAAAACTAAAAATGTGTATTCCAAATTTAATAAAAAAAAATGTTGCAAATCATGATAAGTGGATCCAAAGAAATATATATTTCAGAAACAAAAATTCAATTTGAACTAAATATACAGTGATCACTAAAAATAATGATATGTTAATATTTGAAGACAATAAAGGAACTGCTTAGAAAACAAATTGCATAAGTATGCAATTGGAAATGGTACTAGTTTAAAAAATAATATTTCAAATTTTCATCCTCAAACGAAATTAATCATGATTTAATAAACCAAGCAAATTCTGTCATAACGATAACCCTCAAAATTTTGGCCAGACCTTTATTTCTCTACTAATTAAATAGACTGTTATAACGGGATAAAAAACTGGTGCTGTCCCGATGCTAGATTCGCAGAAAGTCGAACAATGCGTTCGGTAGTGACTGAGTAACACACAAATATACTAACGGACGAAATGCCGAACGGTGGTAAGACTTAAGTTTGATGTGCGGTTTCCCGCCAAGTTGGCAAAGATCACGCCAACTATGAAACACTCGCCAAAAGTCCGCCATCTTGAATAGCTACGAGATTTGGTAAAAAGCGCCAAACTAGGCAGCAAGAGGAAGAAAAACGGACGAAAAGAGCCATGTAAAAAAGTATACGAAAAAATTAAAAAACGGAATTCTAAACGAATAAGAAACACTTCACAAGAATTCTTACTGAAAAATATGAGAGGTAATATTAAGTAAAAATGGAAAATTAGGGTAACTGATTTAAAATGATGCACGAAGTGACTGAAAGTGCAAAAAAGTTAAAACAGAAAATTCTCAAAATAAGCGAAAATCAGGATAAAACGGAAACAAATTGAAGGTGAAGATATCGAAATTTAAGCAAAATAAGAACGTACCTTATTTTCGCGAATCTCGGGTTTGTGGCTGGTATAAAACAGAGATTCCTCGAAGGTTACTACATTCAAACCAACTACCCTTTCGCACAGATCTTTTAACTTAATGGGTATTCTGACCGTACTTTCTACCGCACCAAATAAACCCATCATCAAGATTAAGAAATTCATGCAGCTCCATCACCACGAGAAGACTACGGATTTTAGAAAAAACCTGGAGTAAAATCAAATGGAAAAAAAAAGGCTGATGAAGGCAACCGTTAAAACACGAGCGCAATGAGAAAATCAGACAACCGTCGGAGTCAACGGACTTCGAGCAAAGAGAACATCGAACTGTTAACGGAATTTCTTTTAACCGCAGAATATTCAAATTATCGAAGGAGAATCGTTAGCTAATTCAAATTTGGTATCCTTTAAGGGTTAAAATGAAAAATTAGGATTACCACATTATGGTAGAAATCGCCAAAAAAATTTCAACCTTGGCGTCGGCATTTTCATTAAAGGGTTGCAATAAAATAACTAACGTGCACCACATTTGGCGAGAAATCGCCAGAAAAAAAATTCAACTTTGGCGAACGCACATTAAACTTAAGTCTAGCCACTCATTTTCTAAATAAATACAAGATTTATATATATGGGTTTATGTGGAATTTACGGTGCCCACTTACTTCGTTCCTACTCTTTGCCGCCAAGAACGGCAATGAGAGAACATTCGTTTTGGATGTGTCTAGATATTTTTAACGAGTGACAAGCGCGCATGCGCACAAATTGATCTTCTCATCGGTGTTTTGCTTATCAGGTTGTATTGCGTCACGTTTCGATTGGACTATTTTGTTCAATTCTTCGATGTCATTGGCCGATAAATTCAAATTTGAATAAAACTTCGTTTGGAATTCTTCGGATTGAATATCGGTGCAGTACTGTGTATGTTATTCTGCGTGTTTCGTTTCTCAATGAATAAGCGAAGCTACGAGTATTCCGCTATGCTGAAAGCGAGGCCGCTGATATTTTTTAAGTTGAAAAATTTGCTCGGTACACGCTTGAAATGCTGCAGGCATTGCATGCGGAAATTCTAGTTTTCGGAATTTAAAAAAAAAATCTGGATTCCTAACATTCAATGAAAAAGCGAAGCTACTAGTTTCCTGCTATGCTGAAAGCGAAGCCGCTGATGTTTTTTTAAGTTAAAAAAAATTGTCCGGTACACGCTTAAAATGCCGCAGTCATTGCGTGCTCAATTTCTCGTTTTCAGGTGACGCATGCGCAAGAGAGCAATAAAAATCGCACTGCATATCCAAAACAGTATTTGGCTATGGCAAATGAAATTGCGCCAAGAAAAATTGCAAGAAACAGGTGTGTACCGTAAACTCCACATTTACCGATTTATGAGCTCTTTGCAATAAGCTTAAAAAAATATCAAGTGGGCTAGGAAGCGCTTGACGGTTTTCGAATACGCCTGGCATTGCAAATTAGCATTGCAAAATGACGGCGTTTTTTGCAATAAGCCCGATTTTTACAATCAGCTTGCGGCAATGCAAAACATTAAAGGAGTTTCGAACCTCTAGTCCGAAGCATCGTAGCTTGATGATGTTTCAGGCTCGATTCGTTTGACTTGATTGCATCAGCCGTTGTATTCTGTGCGTAACAATTTTTATGTCGCACAACTTACAGAAATGATGCCGGCCTAAAAGCATTATCATGTTTAATTAATAAAAAAATAGAGTTTTGAAATATGTTAAAGCATTAATTAGTAATAAACTGCAAAATCTAATATTTATTTTTGCTTAGTCGCATGAGAGCTATTAATATATCCACACTGATTACTCACAATCTTGTTATTCTGTTGCACGCGGTTATATATAGGGAAAACGCGTTGTTATAAAATTGCATTTAAAACTAACTTTGGAAAAATTATTAAAGTTAAAAAAATTGTCAAAAATAAAATTGATATGAATAAAAAGTTAATTTATAAAATTTTAGAGTGGCGTAAAGTGGAGGTTTTTTTTTGCGATAAAATGCTCCGAAGTTACTGAGGAAAAAAAATTAAAAATTTTGATTAATTAAAAATTTAATTAAATTTCTTAAGACCCTTTATTAGTGAGTACCTCCTACCCAAGAAGTAACTACGTGCCAAATTTGGCAGATCGAGGTTCAATGGTCTGCAGGACCGGTTTACCAAATAGGCAAAGTGGGCCTCGCAACTTTAAGGGGGCCCCGAAGCCTCGAGATATTTTTGCGGTATTTTTGTGCTTTCGTTGGATTTACAAGGTCCATGTACTAGAATCTAGTCAAATTAAAATTGGGTATTTTTGAAATTTTAGAACATTATGCTTAGGATTTTTTCCGAGTTTTCAGATTCGTTTGTAGATCAGTATCCACCATTTTTTACCCCCTCAGTTGGCGGAAGAACTCACAAGTCAACATCCCCGACAAACTTTGCATTTGGGGATTTAGAATGAGTAAAAAAAAAGTTGCAATTTTTTTTTCTGTTTTGTTTAAAATGACTTTATTTAAATTAAACTTTTTTATACTCTACGTATTGAAGCATTGACACTTGAAGGTAACCCGCAACTAAATGTTTTGTCATTTCAGTTTGACGTAATATTTGTTACTTAAATCTGCTTATATATATATATATAAAGACTAAATTAAAATCGATGAAAAATATCTGGTTTGGGAAATTTTGAATGTAAAAAGGGGGCCCCAAAACTTGCATTGCCTAAGAACCCCCATATTGCTTAATTCAGCCCTGATTATCTGCCCTAATGATTTTTGCATGACGCATCACGCAATTTAGCTTATAAACATGATCATGTTAATAAGTGAAGAAAGAGAAAGCTCGTAAATCTTTTTTTAACTACCTACAGAAAATGAAATCACTTTTTCTTTCAAATATTTCGTTTTTCTTTTATTAATAAAAAAATAAAATTATTTACATACAATGGATGAAAAAGATAAAATCTCCTTGCATAGCACACAATAGATAGAAATGCATATTAATATATCCTTCCGATTTGGAACGTGCTCTGAAAAATCTCTTTCATCGAATTTGTTCGAAAAAGCTTTTGGAAAAAAGAATAACAAAGCATTCTTTATTTTTTACGCGAAAAAAGTAAATAAATCTACCGATGTGTCATATCATTTCGTTTTTTTTATTATTATTATTATTTTCTGACTGTCGTAGAGCGGTAGACAAAATAAGGGATTTCTTTTTCTTTCTTTTCTTTGTATATTCTGGTATTGAAACGCTATTGTTAACGTGGGTCTTTTTTCGAGGGGGGGGGGGGGTAATGAATTAAATTTAATTTTTCCCCTAATCACATTAAGTCTAATATTTCCACTAATATTCAGTGGTAAATTTAATTTTGTTATTATTTATTTCAAGGCTGATTCTAACGAACACATCTATACTTATAAAAGGCAATGTTTGTGTGTGTGCATGCGCGCGATGTCCAGATGAATCTATCGCACTGACAGCCATGAAATTTGGCACACAAGTAGTCGTAATGGTGACTCAATGCACCTCGAAGCCGGAATTTTAAAATTTAATCTAAAAAAATTTTTATTAAGTGTTTTGTGTTGTTTAGGGTTATTTTTGGCACGTTTACGGCTGTAGTATCTTTTCAAAGTATCGCTGAAAAACAATCAATGCACCATCGGATAGAACAAACAATTTTCGTTCTAATGAAGTTTGTTTTGAGCTTCAAACATAACCCAGATATCAAAGAAGATTGCGGAAAGGTTGCCATTTCACTTTCCATAGGCTGACCACGAAAGCATTTTGGTGCAAACATTTTCGGAAACCATTGCCGCAAGGTTTACGTAGAAAAGCTTTTTATGAACTACCTTACCAACAAGGTTGGAACGACAAGTCCACGAAAACATTTCCGCGCAAACCGCTTCGGAAACCATTCCTACAAAATTGATGTAGGAAAGCTTTTTATGAACCTTCTGTCCCATCTTGAGTAGCCCTGCTCGGTATAGTGGTTAATGCGCTTGCCTTTCAACTCTATGAACGCGGGTTCGATCCCTGGCTCGGAGGAATTTGAAGTTTTGTCACAATCTACACCGAAATCGTACAAGTAAGTTCAATTAAAAATTAGATTAACCAAATTAATTGAAATTAATAATCAAACTTTGATTATAATTAAGATTCCTAATTGAACTAATTAATTGACATTCCAGATAGCTCTAAGTTGGATTAAGATGACGTCAGAATAAGGAGGATATAAAAAGGGGGTTGGGCCCCTCTGTAGGAGTACGGCTTCGGAGGGAGGTAAGGGAGTTCTATTTTGTCCACCGAAGGAGGGCTCTTAACAACCTTTTGAAAGGCCTGAAACAAGCTTGTAATAAAAGCTTGGGGAAATCTTACTATAAACCTTACAGAAAACCTTGTTTCTTGTTGACTAGCGAACCTTTCCGCTACCTTGCCGAAAGGTTCAATCCTTGTCATGCAAATCTTTGTGACAACCCTTTACCCTTGCCGACGACAAGGTTTCCAAAATCTTTTAGACAAGCTTTCTTTGCTATCTGGGAATTTACTGAATTTTTAAAAAAAAATAGTCAGTTTTGCCATCGAAACTTTATTTTTGTTTTTAAATTTTCTGCATCGGACATTAATACTGTTATTTTAAATTTTTTTCATGTTGAAATGTCATTATCGCGAAGAAAAATAAGCGGGAAAATCATTAATGTGTATTTTTTTTCAGAACTTTTTCACGACATTGTGGGCGTGTTTTTTGTTTTTTTTTCAGTTTGTTGAAGTCCTGATTTCACTGACAACGCCTTGCGTTTAATTTAGAAAATATTTAATGTTTTGTGTTGTTTTGGGTCATTTTTGGGACGTTTACGGCTGTAGTATCTTTTCTAATGATAGTTGAAAAACAATGAATACACCATCGGATAGAACAAACAATTTTCGTTCTAATGAAGTTTGTTTTGAATTTCCAACATAGTTAACTAAATTTTGAATAATAGTCACTTTTAAGCTAATTTTTGATAAGGATTTCTTGAAATTATCGCATCTGACGTTCTAACAACTCTATAATTTTCATTTTTTTTCAGCTTATTACTGGAACGTTTCTGTCGGATTCAAAACAAGAACGGTTAAAATATCTTATTCCGTTTTTTTTAAAACAGATTTTTCCCTGATGAGTTCAAGCAGTTTTTTTGCTAGCGAGATTTGACAGCGAGAGTCTTTCCGGACGATCCCAGAATGCATTGTTATAATTTCATTGGCTGGTGGTGATCTTCCTTGCAGAAGGTGACATAATATGCTTTCATTCCCAGCATGCATTTCTACAATCCGAATCCTTCCGGTGACGTCATTATTTTCGCGTCATTGTCAAAAATCAATAATGTGTATCTTTTGTTTTGATTTTGTTTTCAAAACTTTTTCGTGTCATTGTGGGCATTTTTTCCCCATTTTGTGAAGTCCTGATTCCACGGGCAACGCCGGGCGCGTACTGCTAGTCCTAAATATACAGAAAGGAGCCTCGGAGCTGATTCGTGACGTCACAAATAGTTTGATGAACTGTTAGGCACAGGAAGCGAGTTTGCCACTTGTTAGTCTCGTAAGGTAGAGACAGGCAGCTTGAGTAACACTAGTTATCAAGAGCTGCTGGATAATGAGCTAAAAGCGTCCTGGCTTATTGCATGCAGTGGAATTTCTATGAGATGGAGCATTTCAGAAGTGATGAATCACATAAGTTAAAAAAGACATTTATTTAGACGACCACAATTAAGAACATATTTACAGATAGCATTTCCATTTAACAAGGTTCATACTTTCCCTACATCTTATAGGTACAGTGGCAGCTTACATGGCATTGAAGTCTCTCCGAGGAGAGAATGCATTGAGGACCGTACCTCCTTTCTTTCTCTTTTTCCTCTCTCTCTCTTTCTTAAATGACATAGTAGAGACAAGTATATATACTCGGTTAATAATCAGATCTACATATCAGCAGCGGGAATTGGATAGACAAAGTCATACGATTCCGATTAAATAGCTGCTAAATATGGATGTCAAGTGAAATGAATAGTTTAAAGAAAGAATGCTTCAAATCTTAGAATAAAGGTACGAGAGACAATTTAGAAAAGATGCAAGTTTCTTAGCTTAAAATGCAGAATTTCCTAACATGAACTTGTCGTGAATTCCAGCTACTAAGCGGCTGTTCTTTGGTTTACATTCAAAACAATTGCGTTTTTCATACACTCATTTTCTAGTTTTTAATCGCTTTCGAGCAATATCGTTTGTCACAAAATTTTTATTGAAAAGAAAGCCAAAGAATGTTCAAAAAGCAAGCCAAAGAAAAGATTAAAGAATTTAAAAACAAAACTCTGTCGCAATGGGTGCTCGAACCTATAACCACTTCTCCTTTAGAATCCACGCTTTCTCTACCTTCCACCGACATCTTAATATAATTATAACCTTCAAAAGTTCAAAAAAGTAAAAGAAACAAATTTACCGACCAGTTCCCTGCCTCAGAGTCAACACAGATAGATCGGGTACTGTCTCGACAATTTGGGGGTCTATTCTGGTATTCTGTCTATCTTTGAGTATTCTCAGAGACGCTCACTTTTCCCGTGTGTTAACTGCGGAAAAGTGGACTGTCTCCCAACCCAACGTGGGGTACAGAAAGACCCTGTAATCCTGCACAGCCACGAATTTAGACGGTGTTGCAGTCGCCATAAGGAATATATTTTAAACTTGTTCGGATAGAATCTCCGGAACTGCTGTAATTTAAATTATGTCTTTTATTTATAAGTTTGCCTGGGTATTCAGACATTCCTTATTACAATTCTAGAATCTTATTCGAAAATTCAAGTTAAAATACAAGAATTTGAGGAAAATCCTCATCGTTTTGTTTATCTTTCATGAAACAGAAAATCTTCTCATACTGGTCTGATTCTCTTCTAAATCTTAATGTTATTTTCAACTAATTTTAATACAAGTTACCCTATATGTCTGGCTTTAACTAAATTTATTATATCCTTTCAAACTTTCTTAGCCATAGAAGAAATCAGATCATCATATATTCTATGAGATATATTGGAACGCGATGCTGATTCCACAAAATGATCCAAACGTTGTTTCATTAATGGGTCAAATCTTGCAAGTAATTTTCAGAGACCTGCCATTGTGCGGCTTATATAAAGCATCACCACTTCCCATGAACGCCAAATTATGCTTGATAAATATAAAATTGTAGCCATTATTTGTTCACAAACGCATTTAAAAGGCTGGATTTTGTTTTCAGTTTTTTTTTTTTAATGTTCTCTGCCAATAGCGTTTTCCTGTTTGAAATCCCTTTTGTAACTATTTGTGCTTAATTATTTACAGGTTAGAACAATCGTTTGTAACAAACGATTTGTAGTTTTTTACTTATTTCACACCATTTTGTATAATAGCCATTCTAAATTTATCAGTCATAATTTCAGGACAAGTACCAGGATCATTGATATCAACATTTTCGTCTTGGACACTTTGTTGATTATGTTGAAACTCCGATCCTCGGAATAATTTAAAATTGTTCTTTATTCGACGCCTGCAAAAATCCTCCGTTCGTAGGTTTCCTTCAGCTTCATAATTATCTTTCCTTTCTTCCAGTTTCCTTACAATCGCTTTCCTCTTCGTTAAGACAAAAACTGTCTTTTTGATGATCAGGATTGTTTGCGTGCATGTCATAAGACGTAATCTGATGTCCACGATTTTGATTTTCTAGTAACTGTGGATTATGCATTTATTTAATTTGTTGTACATTTTCGGTTTTGAAAAATTTTGCAAGGGAATTACACCCATTTTCCACGATTTCTTCTCTTTTCCATAAATTTATCAGAACCACAAAATATTCTTTCCAGCATCTCTGTATCTACTAGTCATATTGCGAAATTGTCGGACAATAATCTTATGAAAAAGCATTTAAGATTACTACTTTTTAGTAGTGCAACAAACAATAATGAAATGTTATTCCGCAAATTTTAATAATATATTACAGCAAATAATTTTCCTTTTAAACACGAATATTTTATTTATTTTTCACACTTCGCGATAAAAACGTAAGATATTTGATCAGCCGTTGCAATGAAGGCAAGCACAATGAAACACATTATTTTTACTTTTCTCACTCTATAGTCGACTATGTGATGAAACTTAAGCATCCATTCGGATGGACAAAGTGAAATGTGCACAAATCTCGTGATTATATTCAAATGTACGCATATTCGGATTAAAATAAAAAAGGAGGCATTTTCATTTTGCAAAATCCGTCAGAGGCGCGGGGCCTAGTGCGATCGCACCGTCCGCACCCGCCTCGGACCGGCCCTGCTCACAGCGTCACAAGAAATACCAATGAAACTGCGATACGGGACAACCGTGCCCGCAAAAAGAACGTTCTTTCTAAGCACGAAAATGTGCGTCTAGAGCGCCATCTATTGACAGAAGACAGAACTAAAACCGAAAACTGAAGAAAAGTATATTAACGGGTCTATTCTCGTACCCCGGTTGGGTTGGGAGCGTTTCGCCTTTCGACAGCGGGACGTTAATAGCTTTTTCTCGACCTAAAGAAGGGGTCTGATTCTCGTACCTCAGTCGTTTCGAACATCTCTCTTTACGCTAGGAAGTGACGTATTTCTGCTGCACGAGCAGCAAATCAAGCGATCGGCATGCGACATTTTTGTTTATGGTTTCAGATTCAGTCCGAGTTTTGAATCGCCAAAGGAACTATGGCGAAGCGTACATTTGTTTCCCAATTCGAAATTATGTTGGATTATTTTGAAAAATATCCACAAATTTTGAATGGGAAAGTTGATCGCATCTTTTCAAAAGACACTAAGGGTAAGAGGTGAGAAGATTTAACTTCTGCTCTTATAAGATGCATTATAATGTATCTTTCTTGCTTTCATAAGTCCATTGTTAAGGGGGGGGTTAAACCATTTATCTTTTACAAAATATACATTTATAATAATATTATACATTTATAGAACATAAATTGCAGTCTTTTTTCAATATATGGATGTAATTTTACCAGTTTTCTAGAGAAAGGAAAAGTAATAAACTTTTTTCCATACCAATTATTTTAACATGAATAAATCTTATAAATTAATACTACAAACCACTTGTTTATTTTTCCAATTACATAAGAAAATAAAACATGAAAAAAATTATTAAATTCAGCAACTTTTCACAACATTAAAAAATTACATCTTTATCAAGGAACAAGAAAAATTCTTTTATTGTCAGATTTTGCAATTACTTTGTAAATATTTGACAAATTTCTTTGAATTAAAACCCAAATAAAAAAACTGTAATGATATATACGGAATGAGGAAAGTCATTCCACACTAAATGTTAAAATGTTATCCTAATTTAATTTAATAATTTAATTTAATAAGAAGTAATTAAATCTTTAAATGTAATTGATCTTAGCTAATTATCAGCTATCATTATTGACTATCTTGATGGAGTAGTAAAAGATTTAACTACTTTTAAAGATTTAATTACTTTAGATTGTCGTATTAAATTATTAGATTAAAT
>BGPR01005646.1:35832-50383 GCA_013235015.1 Araneus ventricosus
TTTATCCCGATAAACCCTTTCAAAACACAATTAACGTCTTAGCGAATAGCGTTTACGCCAGGTACAGAGCTGGCGAGAAATCGGAGTCCTTTTTTCGACCGAGCGAGATCCCAACCGGTTGGAAAAACGGATTCGAGAATCGCACTTGTCGTTAACGGGCGGAAAAAGTGATGTCTTCCAACCCAATCCGGGTACCAGAATAGACCTGTAAAAAGGAATGTATTTGTTTTTTAATTTTGAAGCACTTTATGCACATTTAATTACCAACGATTGAATCATACCTTTTTGACAGTAGTATTCATCACTGGTATTCGTAATTTTTTGATACTGCGTAGTAAATAACAGTTCAGCAAATATTCATCATCCCTAGTGGGATCTATTCTGGTACCCCCGGTTGGGTTGGAAGACATCACTCTTCCCGTTGTTAACGTACGGAAAAAGTGACGTCTCCCAATCCGACCGGGGGTATGTCATTCTTTAAATTAAACTAAATTCCTATTGATTGAATTAAATAAATTCATTACTTCAACACGAAAATAAGTCAAAATAGCCTTGGAGTTTTAAAAAAATGACACTTCCCTTTATTTTATTTTATTTCTGTGTTTCACTTGTTCGGCCACCAGAATTTGAACTAAGAACGGAAATGAAATCATACATTATTTTGATTCGTAGGAATTTGAAACTAAATGAGAGATATGGATAGAAAATTTAGAATTACAAATTAATCTTTGAAATTTCAGAACTGTTGTTTTTTAATATGACAAAAAACTTTGCAGAGTATTCAGTTTGAAAAAATGTTAACTCCCACAGAAAAATCTGGACTTCGTGAAATTTTAGACGATTTTTCTGACTCGGATTTATTTTCTTTAGCAGACACAGTTACAAAGAGACTCTTAAATGTGACAGATAGAAATGGTGTGTATTGCTTTGGATGATTATTGGGCTTATTTAATCTATAAAATTTTGTGATGATTCGAATGTATTTCATATGTCTTGCTAACAGTAAGAAAATGTATTAATATCGGAGTAATATTGTGATATAGGGTAGATGCTCCACTTTTGGTGACTGTTTTAAACTAGTTTTGGACACAATACATCTATTTGTCCAGAAATTAGCCTCTGATTTGATATTAACCAATAAGATGCATCCCTATACCTTAAACTCTTCTTTAGTATTTACAATATGATCAGTTCATTTTTCCATAACATGTGGCTTGTAAGAAAATTAAATGCCTGAACATGTTTCTTGTAATCTTTCATCGTCGGACGCTCAGAAATAACTGTTTATTCTAAAATTAATTATCTTTAGGGTTTATGAGGCAAGCTTTCTTTCTATCCTAATTTTATGTGTAAATTAATTATTTATAACATTTAGTGGATGGTGGTCAGAACTGGTATACTCTAAATTTTCTATGTGTTCCACTTTTGCCATATGGTTCATTATTATGTTTTTAGTCATAAAATAATTTTAAGAAGAAATAAAAGCAACCAATTCAGTTTTGTTTAGATGTTAACGTGACAATAATTCTAATTTAAAAATAAGACAGGTGATATTTCCATCAAAAAGAGATTTTGCTACTTTCCAATTAACGTTTGAAATGCAATTAAGGATAATCAAAATGGAAAGCCTGCACTAAAAATTGGTAAAGTTTATGGAATGCTTCATTCCACCTTGTGCCACAAGATTACGGGGAGCATCATTTTCCGGGGATGGTGGGCAAGGTGGTTCTTGTACAGTATTGGCAATTGAGGTAAAAATTTGAAGAATAGATTTTGGGAATTGTAAGAACAGGGTTTTCAATTGCCAAAGACCAACTTCTTGATCTATTCAAAAGATTGTCCAGGCTAGTAAAATAGAAAGTCAGTTTCAAAATGGAAGGCCAGGCAGAAATTGGTATAATTCTTTTATGAAATGGGATCCTAGAATCAGATGTAAGATAGACAATTCAATAAAGGACAGGCAAATATTACGGAGGACAAAAGCATAAATTTGGTTTAAGGATGTTGGACAGCTCTTATGTGAAGAAACAGGTATTTTACATAATCCCAAACAGGTGTACCTATAATAAAATGATGAAATTTCATTTTTTTGTATTTTTTAAAGGCATGCTTTAAATATTTGCATATAAATTCACACCTTACTCCCCCTCCCCTTTTTTTAAAAAAGTTCAAAATTTTTATGCAAGCATATTACCAACCAAATTAAATGTTTGTTTGCTGCATTCCTGTTTCTTTAACTCAAATTTGCAGCTAAAATCAACTTATGTATATTTTATATTAATGTGGCCAAAACTGGTACAAACTGGGATAAATTATTTAAAAATTCATAACTGAAAATATAAATTTTTCCAAAGAAAGATTTTATAAATAATAGAAAGGCAATAGAATTTACTTAAGAACAGTGCAAGTATGACTTAAAAAGCTTTAACCCTTTCTGGCACGGTGGTCGCAAAAGAAGACTTCAACTTTAAAATTTTCTAAAAAAATCACATTCCACTTTGAAACATGGAAAATTGTATGGATAAGCAGCTAATAGCACTCCTTTTAGAATGTAGATGGCAGCACTGTGAAATTTTGCTTCCGAATCAGAAATATTAGTGATTTAAAATATCCAAGTTTCTTGACACAGTGAAAGGAATTTTTTTCCAGTTCTGGATGTTTATAATTTTAGCAAATTCACTCAGCAATTTTCCTCCAATACTCTTAAAATTTTAATTTATAATTTCGTGCATGATTCAACAATATTTTTTGAGCGTATCAAGGTGGCTGTATCCAAAGGAGTCCTCATATGTGTTTCCAAAGGAGACGATCCTCCTCGTAATGAGGTAAGTTAATATTATTTTTTTTTGTAAATTCTATGTCTAGACAATAAACTAAAAACATTCATGATTTTTTTTCATCATATTTCACAAAATTTAATCCCTTGCGCCAGAAAGGGTTAACCAGTCATCCGTTGTGAAAATTCAAATTCAAATTTTTTCTTAATGTTGCCAAAACTAGAGCATCTACCCTATATGAGATTTACTTTACCTTCTAGACTTAAGATTATGGTGCGGTCGCCAAAGTTAAAATTTTTTGTCGATTTCTCGCTGAATGTGGAAATCCAGAAAGTTTCTAATGCAACCCTAAAAAATTGAAAATTCAATGATTTTCAAGCTTCTTGTGGACACCCAAAATGGTGGACTTTTGGCGAGTATTTTGATGGTTAGTGAGCTTGGTGTGAAACTGCACCATAATCTTAAATCTCACCAGAATCGAAATTTGGGGAAAATAATTCATTGTTAATAACTTTACTGTTTAAAATTAATGGTTCTTTGCCATTAGCTCAAGAGCAGTTCTTGCCAAGTACAATTATTTGCATTAGATGTCACTTTTCTGTCAGCACGGGAGCTGCCAAGTATAGCAGCCACATATCTGATTTGTGTAAAACATTACATGTTATTCAACATAAGTTTACTGTACTTGGCATGTTTGGGCATCTGTTGAGCTAATGAAAAAGTACCATGTTAATTAATTATGTCCTTACACTCAAATTTATATGAGATTCTCCAGTAATGATTAGAAAAAATAGTTATGAAAGTCATCTGAAACATTAAGCAAACGTTTATAGTGTTAACCTGTAGGAATCGAAGAAAAAACATTCCCTTCCATGTGGCTGCCTTTTGCAATGAAGAGCTTTTGCTTATCCCTACTTTTTTTCCCGAATGTGCAGTATGTGCATTCCACCTATATGGTATTGTTTGTTTTACAATGGGGTGAGGGGAATGGTTGTCGAATTTTAGTCAGTAATTGTTTCCTTGTTAGAAAGGTTCCTAGATTTGGCTACATGTGTCCCGATAATTTTTTTTTCTAAATTCTCCCTTCCGACTTTTGATACTTATCTTTCTGATGAGTATCAGGCATTTTGCCACATGCAGGCTTTCTTTTTCAAAGCAAATTATAAATTTAAAATACATCTTTTACGAGAGTTTAAAGTACAGAACTTCAAGAACTAAGATAGTAAAATTTAAATAAAATAAATGTTTAACAATAATCGTATATGGAAAAGGGGCTTACATTTATTGTTAATTATTTGTTTCATTCGTAAGTTTTTTTTAGTCTCCACAAATTATGTAATAAACTACTTCTGATGCAAAATGTTTTGATATCTATTGTTTAAAAATAACAAAAGCTTTATAGAAAGATTATTAACACATTATGCTATCATTATTTGTGTGCTAAAATATTTCCTGAATTTTTTTTATAATTAGTTCTTAAATTTATCTAATGTTTTTATGTTCCTTAAAAAAGTCATTCGTTGTTTTGCCGTTATAGTATGATATGTTTTCTATACAAGTTCTAAGATCATCAAATTAGAAATTCATTTATCTGTTTCAGTGTTTATCACTATATAATGTCCAATTTGGACACCAAGTTGCAATGAACATAGAAATAATCGCAGATGTTCGCACTGTACCAATGACTATTTTCTGTGTCTTCGTTTTGGACAAAATGGAATGAAGAAACACTCTGCTATGAAAGAAAGCCGTTTACAGCTGATAGTAGTATACGGTATTGCCTACCTATGTGAACGAGTTTTATTGCTGGTGACGTCAGAGCATTACCGAAGGATCTAGGCTATTATATTAGTAATTTAATTTTGATAAAATTTCTAATCTTAGTTCATTTTAAACAATATAACAATCCATAATTATCATTCCATGTGCTATTTTTCAGTCAAATTAATATCTGAACAATTTAGCAGATTCGTGACCTACAAGGTCTGTGTCCTACGGCATAAAACCACCCCCCAACTCGCCTCCTAGGAATGAGATTTTTTTAATTATTTTAGATTTATGAGTATCAGAGACTACTTTTTTCAAATATTTTTGAAAAATAATTAAAAAATATTCATGCACCCTGAAAGTGTTAATGCACAAAGAAATTAATATCTTCCATATCTTTGTGTTCAAATATGAGCAAATATGATTTAAAAATTAAAAAAATAATAGAAATTGAATACTTTTCAAAGCTACTGTGTAAACTATATTACAGTAAACAAAGGCAAAACTTTTAACTAATTTCTTATATTTCAATGAAAATAATTTATAACATTTTTTGCTGTGACAAATTTATTTTTCTGAATTTTAATCTTACAAACAAAATTACTATTAATTTATATTTTATTTTTTGAATAATTTCAGTTTCTAAAGAAACTGAAGTCTTAAATCTCTTTAAAAAATGAAAAATGTGTTCTAAGCAATGCTTTTATTAAAGCAAAAAATGTGAATTATACTTTTTAAAATTTTTGGTTCTAAAAATAGCCTTTTTTCCTGCTTTTTTCTTAGTTTTCCCATTACTTTCCTTCCCATTGAAACTGCATCAGTTTTCTAATTTTTTAAAACTCTGGTTTTATATTTTTCATTTGTTTTTGTGTTATATAATTTTTAAATAAATTGTGTGATATTCTTCGAAACATTTCTAGTTGATGCATAGAGCTACATTGCATGCTTTACAAATTATAGTGGTTCTTTCTTGTTTATACTTCTTAGCACAGCATGCACATCTTCTTTTCTTTTCATCAACTGGCCAATAAGAAAATTTTTTATCATCATTTGATTTCAATTTTGGTGTTACTGAAGGCTCTGCAATTTTAGAGTTCATATTTCCTATCAAAGATGTTATCAAATTCATTCTAAATTCTTTTAAACTGAAATTTGACTTAGTTTGGTTTGACTTAAATATCAAAAACGCATTTAAAACAGCAATATTGATGAGGCTAAGGAATAATTGTTTTGTCCATTTCTTAGTTCATCGATTGAAAGTATAGGTGGATGCCATATGATCCCTAAATCAACATATCCCATGTTTGCTATAATCTGCCACTATTTTTGGTTTCGTAGTTGTTTATTTTTTTTATTCCACATTCAACAACTTCATCTTCAAATTTTCTTTTGCATCTTTTTCGCTCTTCAAGAACAAATTCGTTTTTGGGACTGTGCATATTGGTCAGCATATACACGTGTCTTTTGTCTTTCCTCAGCATTGCAGAATTTTGCTGCAACATTGCCTTGTTTCATTTTTTTAGGGGCTAAATCTTTTGGAAAATATTTTTTATTAGATTGTATCATTCTACAGGAATTAATCTTTTTTTTTGTTAAAAGGTCATGAAAAAGTTTTGGTGAGGAAAAGAAATTGTCCATAAATAGCTTATGACCTTTATCTTTTATGTACTCTGCCATTGTATATCCAACATTATATGATGCAGAGAGTGACGAATTTTCCTTTAATTTATCTTTTCCCAGATGTACTTCTCATATCATATGTTTAACCTGTGGCATTTGCTGTTTTATGCATTTTGATCCCCCACTGTTTGCACTTTTTTGGAATGTGTTGTTTGAATATCGCTCTTCCTTTAAATTTAATGTTAACTTCATCCAAAGATAAATTTTCTGTGGGATCATACACTTCTTCAAATGCTCTATTGAAACACTCAACAAATTTTCTTATTTTCCAGAGTTTGTCGTAAGTCAGAGAATCTCTGCATTCTTTCAAACTATTATCGCAAAAGTGCAAAAATTTTAAAATTATTAGGAAACGATAACAAGGTATAACTTTTCTGAAAACAGGAGTTTCAATTAGATCATTAACTGCCCAATTATCCCGTTGGGTGTCTTTTTCAATATGTGCCATCAGTAACACCAAACCAATAAATTATAGAATTTCATTGTTGTCAGCCGGTTTCCATGCGGGCGCGTGTTTCCTTCTATCAGATGTTTCTAAATGGATATTTAGTATATCCGAAGCATATCTATCGGTTTCTTCGACCAAAACTGATGAAATGTCATCCGTAAATAACAGTTTGAAAAAATCATATTCATTTTTATAATTGCTGGTATCAACTTTCAACCTGACTTTTCCCAAAAATGGCAATACATTTTTCACTTCAGATCCTTCTATATCTTTCCATGAAAATAAACTTTCTACATTTTCAACAAAATCCGCTGATGTATCTAAATCAATTTCATTATTATCTTACAAAATACTATTTTCTAATTCATCTTCACAATCAGAATCACTAACATCATAATTTTCTTCGTCTAAATCCTTCATCACATTCTCAATCTCCATTTGTGTGAGATATTTCCGAGGCATTCTAAAAAAATTTAACGAACAAACATGAAAAAAGAAAAAAATTATTGAATTCGTAAAATTATCGAATGGTGTATCTCTTTTGAGACTTGGAAGTTGTTTCCAAAACATCACCAATGTGCACACAATTGATGACATTGATGAAAATCATCCCCACCCAATTACAGACAAAGGTCGTTAATGGATTGAGGAAATTCCTCTTCTGGGAAAAAGGGGGTAGGAATGGTCTCTCAATCACTCGGTACAGTAGTAGTACCACAGCTGAAGTAAAAGGGAAACAAATTCTCAGTATAGTGTATGTACCGTTGATTGGAAAAGGTTAATAAAATAATGTTGATGGATAATCATTTGACAACAGAAAATGACTTTCATGTTTCATCAGATTCTTGTTGGTGATCATAAAAACCAATATTACTGGTTATCATTCGCTTAATTAATATATCATTTTTCAGAGGATTAATGCATTTATTTTTTGCCATGATTTTATGCTTATACAGAAGTACAAGATTCCTCGGTAAACTGATGCAGTCCTCGGTTCATGAAATTCATTCCTAGATAGTCATCATAAGACAAAATTCTTTTCCTCACATAGCTCAATATAAAGTGGATTTAACTATTTCTAATCCTCACATGATAGCTTATTTGATTTTATACAACTGTACTTAATGCAGAGCGTCACAAAAATTCAATAAAATCCATTGAATCTTTTACAAAAAGATTAACACAACAATTATCAAATTTAAATATAGATAATTATTTTTCTTTTATGAAACAGAATGGACCGTGTATCTAACTGCTGGTGAGAAAGTGAAACATTCTCTAGAAGTTAATTCCTTTTCTTTATGTTACTCTGCCTTACCACTGCTAGACCTTTGTCTCATTAAAAAAAAAAAAAAAAAAAATTAGTGTGATTTGTCTTGATCTTTATTTTAAAATTTTATGTAAGTGAAACATGACATTATATTGAAAATGTTTGTTACCAAAAATGAAATTTAGAAGTATGTGTATTGATGCTTCTGTAATGTGTGTTATGTTTTCAATAATCTTGAATTTTGATTCTTATTGGCATGTTGATGGTATTGATTTTCTATAGTTGCATGTTCATAATTGAGACATGGTATGTATGATCTAAGATTTTTGGGGATCGAAGTAAGGCCATCTCTTTATGGCATTTAAATTTTTATAAATGGTATAAGGGGTAGGATTTTTGTCCCAGGAAATCGTGAAATTTTCTTACTTTTTGTATTCACGGGAATTATACTTGGTTCCCAGGAACAAACAAGTTGTGAAAAGATGGTTTATTTAGACACCAAGACATGCTGGAATAGTTTTTTGACAATGGTTGAAAGATTTTTAGAGATTTAATCAGCAATTTCAAAAGCATTAATTTATATTAAAGAACAACAAATTTTGGCTAACGTAGAATTTGAAACTCTGTCTGCAATTGTAGCAGGCTTGAAGCCAGTAAAAATTGGCCTAGGAAAAACTAAGCATCAAAATGTGACTTTGCTAACTGCTGAAGGAGTATTTGATTTCATTATTAATGAGCCTACAAAGCTCAGAATTTGCTATGAATATGAAATGTTCTCTGGTCTAAAGAATTAGTGAGAGGTGCAATGTTAGTTTAGTTGGATTAATGCAATATGTAAATTTTGGGAGAAAGTATGGTGTTGCTGCAGTTACTGTTGATCTTTCATGTTTACGAAATAAAATTTCTTTGATTCAGCAAGCTAAAAGAATTAAGACAAGTCTTTTTTGCTAGGAAGACAAATCGCTGTCCAACTCTTCGAACTCAGAAGAAGAGAGCACGGAAACTTTGGAAGAGAAATCTTTAAAATTGTACGAAAAATTAGAAAAAGCGATTCACTCAAAGTCAAATTTCTTGTGTTGTTTAACTAGCAAGAGTTCTAGCTTGAGCAAGATAGTGAGGTGAGAATTGCATTTTTTTTACTCAAAAGAAAATCGATTACCAAATATTATAAAACTGGGTGAGGCTTTGAAAACAATTCCTCCAACATCAACTGAAGCTGAGAGGGTATTTTCTGCTGCGGGTTGTTCATAACAAAGATAAGAACTATGCTGAGTGATAAAAGCATAGATTGCTTATGTTTCTTAAATCATACTTTAAAAATGATATTTATTATATTTTATTTCTATTTTATAGCTCAGTATACAGAGGAGTATAAATTTTGAAATTTATGAATATCTTTATTTTGTGTAATTTTTATTGATATCAATTAGAAATAACTAATTTTTAGATTTTTTCAAATTTCGATGCATTTCCGGGAATCCCTAGAATAACTTATGTACAGAAATGTTTCAGCAAGAAGAAACTTAAGATCTAAAATTTTTAAATATCTTGTGTTATGTGTGTTGAATATATTTTTTAAAATTTATGTCATTATATGATGTAAATTTGATCGTAATGTTTTGATTACTGTTTTAGCGGCTATTCAAGCAATATTATCATGTTTAGAAAAGCCATCCGATCTTTTAAGACGACAAAAAGTTACAAAGAAAGTACTTTTCAGTTACTTGCTAAAGATAAAGCCCGTTGTTTCTCCAGAATCTACTAAATCTGATTTGGTGAAGATGTGTCTCGGGGAATGGCGCTCAATTGAAGAATGCAGGGTAATTTCTTCTTTATTCCCTTTTCAGTGAATTCTTTTGTCTGCCAGAATATTATTTTTATTATGTATAATTCTTATGCTTAGAAGTCAGATTTTCACAATATGTCACTTGACTGGTCAATTGGAAGAAAGACTTTATGCCCATAGTTTAGTCATTGCAGTCATAATTCACAAGATCCATGTACCTGTACTTTGGTCCCGACCTCAAAATGATCATTGTTTAAACATATCATTACCAAAAGCGCAAAGGGCTGTCTATCAAAAATTTTATTTAGTTGAAATCCACTAGTTGGTATCCTTTCATATTGCCAACAGATGCCAAATCGGCAATCCCAAAAGGAAAAGTGGCTGCTGACAGTGATGTAGCGAGGGTAAGTGGCACCCGGATCATAGATATTATTCCCCACCCCCAATATTTGCCTTATAAAACGGATAAATATACGCTTGTATTTTGCCACCGTTGTCCTCTAGACTGGTGCCTGGTCTGTCCATACATCACTTGACTTCCAGTTACTATGCCACTGCACGCATAAACACTTGCATTGGAGGTTAAAAATAGGTAATTCCTTCTATCTGTACTGTGGTCAGTATCTGGTGGGGGATAAGTGAAAATGGGGAGTTATGTGATTTTTCCATCCCCTCTCACCATCAGTGATGTAGCAAAAGTGAATGTGGCACAGTGATATTATTTTGCATCCCTCTTCATATTTAATCTTAAAAACTGATATAAACAAACTATCATTTTCTCTCCATCTCTTTATTCAAAAACCTCTTGGTAAACAACATTCTGTGTGAAGTATTTTTCATTGTTTAACAGTTTTATTATAATTCAATAACCATGAAATTCTCAGATTGCCAAACGTAAGTCAAAAGTTAAAATTTCAAAGGATTTTCTTTTTCGAAATTCTAATCAAAACAAAGCACTTCTCTGCTTATCAAACTTTGTCAAAAAATATTATCAAATTATATCATCACGATTGCAATAAATAATGAGATGCACATCGTCCAAACTATATCACGTGCATGATATACCACTGACATAATTTACTACTTTCTATTAAAAAGCGGAAATTAATTTGAAATATATGATTAATATAATTTAAAATTTCTCGGGAATTATTGATGATAGTGAGATAAATTTTATTTCACTATTTGAGAGCTATTAAATTTGAAATTAGAGTGACAATTACTCTTTTAAATTTAAAATTACTGAAATTTAGGTTGTCTAATAATGAAATAATGCTGTTTAGCATCTCGCAATGCTATGACGTGATTTTTATTGTTGGTGACGTCAGAGCGTTACCGAGAGACAGATCTGGGCTATTATATTAGTAATTAAAAAAAAACATCAATAGTATTCAGCATTAAGCTATTTGTTTCTATCTTCATGCATTTTGTTTTATAAATAAAAACATACAGGCTTCTGTTCTTTTACTAATCAGAATTTGATTCACTAAACATAATCTATAGTTAGCTTTTGGTTTCTTCTATACTGGCTTTACTGTTGCATACTTTTATGCATATTGTATTTATGCTATTGTTACATACTGTTATATATGCATACTGTTACAGAACTATTAAAATATTATTGGCATGATAAAATCTTCAATTTTTGAAGCAAAACTTTCATTGTAAAGTTTATGCCTTTATTATGTTTTATTCATTTTCCAGAACAATGATTATGAAAGTAGTGAAAATCATTCCAATGTTGATGATATCCAGCAAAACAATTTTAATTGGTTGAGTGCCATGGGAACACAGTTTGCTGTGTGGTTTTTTCCTATTTACAATGCACTGCAAGATTTTGGCCCTCAGCACTTTTGGATAGATTGCAAATTAATGGGAGAATTGAAGACGGCCAAAGATAGAAAAGAGGTAACTGTTGTTGGAGCTAATGAAGTCGCAAACTTTCTTACAAGTTTAATTGTGAACGACAAATTTTATTTTGATGCAAATACTTCTCGAGACTCTGTAACAAGTGAGCAGGACCCTCATGGACTGGTTCGAATATTAGTAAGTGGTGTGGTCCATCAAATGTCCAACTGCATTGGTTTGTTTGATAGTTTCTTTGGCTTGGTGAGAAATCCTGCATATAATGACAACTGGAAAATCAAATGGATTCACATGAAGATACATGTTAATAGTATCACTCCAGGGAGTCTTGCTCCTGTTAGTCAGTTGCCTAGTATTTGCTAAAGAGCTTGGTTACCTTAAAAAAATTGTTAACAATAAAAGATTTTCTGTTTTTTTATTAAATTCTCGAAGATTTTGTTCTGTTGTTTCACTGATAAATAATTGCTAATCTTTTACTTTAGTCTTGAAATATGGTTGATATCTTTTATATAGCATGTAGCTTACCCAACATAAACTAAATTTTATTTCTTTAATTAGTATTTTTTTCCCTTCCTTTTTAAAATGAAAGTATTGGTTATGCTTTCAATACTTTAATTGCACAATAGTAACAAATCAAATGTTTCCAGAATTCCAGTTAATACTCTATGGATTCCAAATTCTTGTTTAATATTAAATGACGTCAAATATTATTATTTATTTATTAGGTTTTTTCAAGGAATCTAATGAAGATTCTTACTAAAATTCACTCTAAAATTTCTTTCACTGTACATTTCACTGTAGAGAGTTGTAAGAGACTTACAAAACATTCGCATATATATATATTTACCCTTTTCCAATTATTTCTGTGTTTATTACGTGTCGGCTATTTCATAATTTCCAAGCTGTAAATGTCAAAAGATTTTGATTCAAGTTTCTAAATGTTACTTCATTTTAAAAAGATAATACATATTTTTCTATATAATATCATTTCAATAGTTGTAACAAATTTGCCACAGACATAAATTACAAATTATTATTTTGGCTCTTCTGTAGTTAAAAGCTTTAAGATTAATTAAAGTCTTCTAAGAAGAATGTTATTTTGATATCAGTTTAATTAATGATTGGTTTATTTTGGTTTAAATTATAGAATTGTCAATTACTTGAAAATTAGTGTGATTCATTATTTATAGTACTACAAAATAAACTTCTAGACCTGCAAAACTACTCTTATTCAAAATGTGTATTTGGTAAGTGCCATGATGCTGAGCTTCATTTGACAATTAAATAGCAAATTACTTTGTCACTAAATATTGTATATGAGCATATGTTATATACAGTTCTAAATCATATGAGTAAATGATTTTGAATTGCTTTGTTTTATTTGTAAGAATTCTGTAATAAATGTTGTTTCTGTATATTTACATTTCTGTACATCTCACTTTTTAATTATCAGTTATAGAGTTATCACAGTTATTTTTTCAGCTGCTTTCTGACAATTTTTATACATAAAATTAGTAAATTGATAGCTTGCTGCTGCAATAAATTCTGTTGTAGCACAATAAAAATAGGGCTTTAACTTTTGCCACTCGGAATCCTTTTTTGGTTGAAAAAAATCCACAACCATATTTTAAGGCAAAACTTTTTTTTTTTTTTATGATTCCAATTACCCACAAGTAGGAAAATAAGTTAATCATTGAAGCAATTATAAATACATTGAGAAATTTAGTTAAATATATTTTACTTGGACAATTTTAATGTAATACTTCAGTACAATAAAAACAGGACTTTAGCTTTTGCCACTCGGAATCCTTTTGTGGCTGAAAAAAAAAAAAAAAATCCATGACCGTATTTTAAGGCAAAACATTTTTTTTAAGATTCCAATTACTCACAAGTAGGAAAATTAATTAATCATTGAAGCAATTATAAATGCATTGAGAAATTTAGTTAAATATATTTTATTTGAACAATTTTAATGAAATACTTCAAATGGAGATGCCATTCTGAATTGTTTTTTAGTCCAGGAATTAGAGACAAGCAAGAGCTATCAGTGATTTCATGGCCCCTTTTAGAGCAGGGATTCACGGTTAAAGGAGCTGCACTAAACTAAAAAATACAGTAAATGGGTTTTGTCCCCT
Organism: Araneus ventricosus; assembly: GCA_013235015.1. NCBI lineage: Eukaryota > Metazoa > Arthropoda > Arachnida > Araneae > Araneidae > Araneus > Araneus ventricosus. The sequence goes on from BGPR01005646.1 coordinate 49,562, forward strand.
TTCCAGAGATTTGAGGAAGCATTAATATTGCAGTTTATTTTTACATCTCTGCTCTTATTTTGGCAAGAAAGAAGGACAAATTCATCCTCAAGTTCATAATTTATACCAGCACTACTTAGTAATTATTATTTCATTTGTAAAATCACTTGTTTAAAGTACTTGTTAAACTTGTTATTTTTTTATTTCAATTGTAAAAGTACTTGTTTAAAGGACAGGAAAAACAAAGTTAAAGTTTCAATGAAATTTTTTTGTTGTGCTGAAATTTTAAAAATCGTTCTGAACATACTTGCCCTGACAATTTTATTTATGCATATTTACATGCCCATGTCATATCTTCCATGCAAAATCTCAACTGAGTTTACAGATGCACAGAACAGAATGTTCTCTTACCCTGTACCCATGACCATTCCAGTCACAGAATGGTTTGATAGGCATGACACAGGAATTCCTAATAAATGAAATCTCCTGGGAGTATATATATGCCCAAAGAGTTGGAGGATTAACTGTTAATCCATTTTATACACATGGAGTAACTGCTGTTAAATAGATAGAATTTTTAATTTGTAGAGATTGATCAGTTACTTGAAGTTCTTTTATTCACGTGACTCTCAAAGCATTGTTCTCGCATTCTTATTATTTTTTTGTTCTGTAATTCATGCCTGTGTTCTTTATGTGTTTATATTGTTACAAAGCTATAAAATCGTTTCCCTGAGATCCTAATCTTGGCGATAAATTTGGCGACCATTTTGGCGACTTGGCGACAAAGTTGGCGACTTTGGCGACAAGTGGAATTCTCTAGAAGGACCTCGAACTCTCAATATA
>BGPR01005646.1:51591-90800 GCA_013235015.1 Araneus ventricosus
GATTTTGATAAATTACCACAAAGTAAACATCTGAAAATTTAATTTTTCAGTAATCATTCAATAATAAACACTACCTGTTTTCTTGTCTTTATATCAAAGAATTTAGGCTTTACATTATGCTGATTTATGTTCCTATCATGTTTTCAAGCTTTTCTGAAGTAGGTGAAGAAATATTTCTAGAATATGTAATATCTACACATCACAAATTACATAGAATGTATTTAGTTCTCGATGGTACAAGGGAAAATGTATTCTGATTAACTCTTCACTGCATACTATATCAAATTTGATACATAATTTATTACTTTCTTGTATACGAAGTATACAAAGAGAAAGATGTACCTATACAAAATAAAGGGTCTGGGCTATAATTCGGACAGCCAAAATCCCCATAAATTAATATCTAAATCAGTGGTGCACAAACTGTGGTTCGTGAGAAAATTTTTGCGGGTCGCTAAATTCAAAGAAATTTATTTGTCAATAAAAAATATAAGGCTTTTCTTCAAAAAATGTTGTCTTGCACAAAGTGAGGGGGTCGGATATGAAAATAGTTTACGCACCACTGCTCTAAATAAAGGTATAGTAATGGTATTTAATTAAGCTCAATTTAACTTAATTAAATACCATTTTTAACTAAATCTTATATATAATTAAATAATAGCTTTAATCACTAAATAATGAAAATTATGTCATTACTGAAAACTTGACAAAATGGTAGGCAAAGATAGGATTAAAAAAAAAATTTTGGAAAATTGTTTCATTGTGGGAAGGGGGGAGGGGAATTGCTCACACATTCCATAAGAATTCAAAAAAGAAAAAAAATCACACATTCTGTGTTAATTTAAATTGAATATTTACAGCAACACATTTTGAGTGATACTACCAAGATATCCTATCGCAGATCGACATATTTTTTATGATGTAGCAATTAAAACTTAATAAATAATATTCAATTAAAAATAGTACTTGACTAAGTCAAATTGAGAGCTTGGGTTTAAATATTGATTTGTAAGAGTTTTGAACAGTTTCAGTTGTGGGGATTATGTTTGAATATTAAAACAACATATAAAAGTAAACAGTTTTTAATAACTGACCTACCTTTAATTGAGTTATTCAAGATTTATCGGGTAAATATTTCATACTACATTTGTTCCCATATATTATTAATACAATGCATAAAAACCCATCATTGAAAAAGCTTTTTATGTCGGTCAAATTTTGAGAATAGATGCAAACTTTTCTAATGAACAAAAGTCACTCACTCTAGAAAGTAAACTTTATTCTATACAAATAGTTTGAAGCAAGTGAAGTTATCACCTACAGTCAAAGCTCAATGATTGGAACTTGACAAGCTAAAATATTAAGAAACTGTAGAAGCCAAAAGAAAAAACTCTTATTTGTAATAAATAGAGCAAGTTCCAAACACAGAGCTACTGCATTAGCCACAGACAAAGAGTATTTCTTTCACACGAGATGACAAAGCCACATTTATGTATACAAATAATTTAAATGCATTTGAAGAGTATTTAAATATATTCTATCTACATAGAAATGGGCAGTATATTGCATAGATATTTTTTGCAAAACTCGGTGTATGCATAAGTTAAGCCTTCTAAATTAAAATTTTTTTCACAGTCTTCAAACAATGGACATTTGATTTTTTTTTCCACACAAAGAGCTATTTAATTTTATACTACATAAAAAAACTTTTTTTCTGAAGCATAGTTTTCACTTTATATTATGATTTTAAAAAAACCAAGTAATTATATATTAAAACAACAAAAGAACAGAATAAAAATTTTTATCAATAATTTTAAAGATTCATATACAATAATATAATCAAATACAGTTGCAGCGAACAAAATTTCTAAAGCATTTTTCATTTCAATATTTAATCAATGAATAGTTAACAACATATAAAACTTTCTTCAAGAAAATCAACTTCACAACTTAGCTACACAAAACAAGCCAAGTATTGCCATAGTTTCCACAAGAAGATAAAAACTACATTGTGTTAATATTTATGAGACACAAATATTTTTTTTAATGTTATGCTGTAAAATTAGAAAAAAAAAAAATATTAGCCCTACTTGCCTATAAGCAAAAGATTTAAAAAAAGTTAAGAAAGCAATGAGGATGTTTACTGGAGATATGCCATAAAATGCATAATACTTAAATAATATAAAAAATTGAGCCAAAGTAAAAGTATGCATTTCAATAATTCCAAGTTTTAATACACACTCACATAAAAAGAAAAACATTTAGACACTTAACACTAATAAATACACAATATTCTTGTGCAGAATAACATACAAAATGTACACTTACATTTAATTTGAAGCAACACTACATTTCAAATTAAGAAGAGAATTTTAATCTCAAAAATATACTGGATACTAAAAATAAGCCATTTCTGGATTCTATACAAATTTTTGATCCTATAAAATAATTAAAATACTTTTGTTCTCTGAAAATCTAAATTGCATTTGCTAAATACTTAAAAGATCAATTTACAACTTTTTTGTTGAAAATATTCAATAAAAATATTTAAAGGGATTCATGCCTCAACTAAGCAAATTCAAGCTAGTAAATACTTTCAAACTTTTTACCAATAAATACCACATTTTTTCCCCCCTTCCAAATTAGTGGTCAGGTTACATTTGTTGAATTTTACTAAAAGTACATGAGGTAAAAATTTCCTTCCTACCTATTCTTCAGAATCATGTTTTCTAATCGGATTTTTAATATTATCTTTAAATGCCTATTTAACAAGTTTTGTATTTTATAGTACCACACAAAAAAAACCCTTCAAAGACATGATCATCTCCAAGAATCCAGAATTTCATTGTGACAGGAGAATTTCACTTTGGATCTGTATTACAAATTACTGCATATTTCATCCATTTTTCTGTATATATTATTACCTTACATGAACTGCATAAAAACATGCGGAAAATTTGTTTATCTCTTTGCACAATATGAAACAATTCAATAAATCAATATAATACTAACAGTAAACACAAAAATGTATTTTTGATAAAATTATATAAGATAAACGTTCAAGTAAAACTCAATTTCTTCAAGTGCAAAAACAAACCACGCACCTGAATAAAACAGTATAAAAGACAGTACAAAAGCTTGATGTCACATAATTTTAAAAAGACAATACGCTGTACAGAAAACTAATCTATTACACACATTTACCTAGAGAAGAAAATATCCAGAGATTAGTCAGTATTGTTAATGAGTGTAATGAGGGAAATGCTATCATTTTCCATATGCAGGGCGATTCAGAACTTAGGCAAAACTTTAAAAGGTGACAGAGTATATACTGCAACAGACATTTTTTTGTACAGAAATGTATGGACAGGAGTTTCTCTATAAAGGGCAAACACAAGAAATAGACATAAACACTAACTGTGTCATTGATAAGTGTTTCTTTTTAATTTTTAAAATAATAGCTAAAACCTGCATCCACATATGGTTGGGAGAGTCAATGGAGTGACTGGCATGTTTTTTCAAAAGAGCCATGTATTTCTTACAAGATGTGTAACGATATACAATGTCTCAAAGGCATCTATTCAAAAATATGTATCAAGCACTTAATCAATGCTTCCAAGTATGTATGCAATGCTGTTGGTAGATAGTACAATTGTGATTAATTTTTGTAAGTGTTGATGAAAAGAAACACTTGTAAATGATGCTGTAAGGTTTAGTTACAAAACCTTCCTGTTTTGAAGCAACACGATGGCTATTTCGGGATGAACTTCATAATTTTGACCCATAGTCAGATGAAGAGGACGACACCCGAGTTGGCACCAGCCTCTCCAAATTTCTGCACCAGACCAGCGGGTGGATGTTTGGCCACTACATATGATTTAACGTGCAATAGGCCCACATACACAACAAATCTTGAGCAGAATCAGGTTTTGAACCTGGAATCCTTCAGCCCTGAAGACGAAAGGTTACCACTAGACCAGGTGATGATGACTATCTAACATCTCACTATGGGTCAAAATTATGAAGTTCATCCTGAAATAGCCCTCGTGTTGCTTCAAAACAGGAAGATTTTGTAACTAAACCTTACAGCATCATTTACAAGTGTTTCTTTGCATCAGCACTTACAAAAATTAATCACAATTGTACTATCTACCAACAGCATTGCATATATACTTGGAAGCATTGATTAAGTGCTTGATGCATATTTTTGAATAGATGCCTTTGAGACATTGTATATCGCTACACATCTTGTAAGAAATACATGGCACTTTTGAAAAAACAATTGAAACAATTGATGTTCCTTTCATTTCTTGTGTTTGTGCCTCAATGGGTCACTTTAGTTTATACATTTCTCTACAAGAAATGTTTGTTGTAGTGTACACTACCAACCCTCAACGTTTTGCCTAAAAGTTTTGAATTGTCCTGCATACAAAATTTTAAGTGGACTTTGTTCATTTGGTCATTCAAGATTATTCAACTGGGAATGAAAAATCTGTACAGTACACATACAAGTACTACAACAGCAAAATTTGTTGATAACTTGAAATTTTTACATCTAAAGCTACTCACACAGTGAAATACATTTAAATTGGCATCTGCTAGATGATTAACATTTGCACTGAAATATGTACATACTTTTGTACTTTAATCAAGCTTGCTTTACGATTTCCTTTTACCTAAAACCTTCATAAACAAAAATGGTATATTTAAAAAATGATAATTTTCCTTTTTTAATTTAGTGGCTGGCTTCCCATATATTCTCTTCAAAACGATCGAAAGCAATTCTATTCTATAATAAAACTTTCAACTTAAGGAACACAAAATTTATGAAGTAGCTGAAAATTTATAGTCTTTATAATGTTTTTTTTTTTAAATAAAAAAAAATTTACAAGAAACAAAGCATTGCAATTAGTTTCATAAAAATAGCAAAAATGATTTTCATCATTCATAATGAGAATCTTATTATCAGTTATCCACAAACCAATAGGGGGATCAAAATAAATTATTGAATGTAAACTATGAGGCTATGTATTGAATGTAAATTATGAGGCTAAAGTAGTATTGAAAAAATTCCAAAATAGCTAACTAATCAATTAAAGCAAAAATCCTGTCAAATGGAGTACTGTAAATTTTCACAATAACAATGTCACTTAAAAAAAATATACCATTTCAAATACAATGAAAAAAATTTCAATGACCCTTAAAGTTATACAGTATTATGTACAGTACTAATAATATACTTCTCGAACAGACAATAAGCATAATGAAAATATAAAAAAAATGCGACGAATGTTCCTGCTACAAAATCATGATGGACATAAAAACTGATTTAATTAAAAATGTTTTTTTTTTAACTCACCTGATCTGCTTATAGAAGTCTAGTATGAAATTATAAATTAATAATTTCATCTTGTTTAAATATTCTTAAATCATGATAAAAACTTTCCAAAAATAGGATCTTCATTCAGAAAAATGTTTTCAGCATTCTATATTTATAAATTTATCCAAATGCTCTTAAAAGCTTAAACTTTTGTATTAAAACATTATTTCAGTCAAATTTTGTTTCATTTTAAGGTTTTTAACTTTAAAAATACACAGAAAAGGTTTTTCATTAGAAAACCAAATTGAACACAACAGGTTTATCAGATCTCAAAAACATAAGCTGAGTAAACCATTAATTAGATGCTGAGAATAAATGTATGCTCAATAATGTTGGATACAACTTACATTATTTTAAATCAAAAGAAAGGAGTTTTGAATTCAAAAAAAAAAAAAAAAACTCTGGCAAGGAAAAGGCAAACATAATTTAAAACAATCACAATCATTTTATTTTTATCATTTGCATTCTTTAACAATAACAAGTTTGTTGCAGTAAACACATACACAAAATTCATAAAAATTACATTTTTTTTTCAGATTACTGCATTCTTGAAAATACAATAAATACTTTGCCTCTTCTGGTAAAAAGCTATTTAATATTGCAAAGGCAAGAATAAAAAATTCAAAGCTGCAAGATCTAGAAACACATCAATATCATAGATTCAACTATAGGTAGAACGTTTTAATTTAACATCAAATATATGTATACATGTATAAATATTAATACAGTGTTATGAACAGTTGGTTTCCCTACACATTAACAAACAAAAAAATAGGTCCAATGTCCCTTTAATATTTTTAGAAATCGAAGAAAATGGTCTCTCACAAGGTATAACATCCAAAAAATCAGAGCAAAACACCAAGACAGGAGATTTACAGAAATATATTATCACAGATGTCTACACATCGACAACATCGTTTCTTCATTAGTACAAGGATGTGGATGGCATTCACATTCGTGAAGCTTTTTGCTGTATGACCTAACAAAATCAATAAAGGAGAATAAATATTCCAAATCATATCTATTAATAAAAATTCAGACATCTGCTATAAAAATAAGAATGATGAAAGGATTATATGACAGAACACAAAAGTGTCTGGGATACATAAACTAAAATACACCAGAAATCTGACCCACGGTCCGATATTAACAGCACATGGTTTGAATAAGGCTAGACCAAAGTGCTTTGACATTCAGAGTTCTAATCAATATTTTAAATCAAAATTATTTTTAAATGGAACACAATAACTCTTAAATTTAACAAAAACAATGCTGGATCATCTGGACAATTTTTAGAATTTTTTTCATATATTATTGAGTTAATCAAAAAGTTTATATGATCTCTATTTTTCAAAATATTCACCATTACCATTAGCTTTAAGCTCTTTTGAGCGGTTTCAAATCTCATCCATTTATATCATCTTTAAAGGTCAAAAGATAACGGTTTATAGAAATTTTCGTTTTGATTCAATATCTCTATTAAAAAGCTTGATGTGTGTGTATATATATATATATATATATATATATATATATAAACCCAGTGGCATAGAGAAGGGAAATAGCACCGGGGCTATAATATGACTTTTTGTACCCCAGTCAGATATTCATATGCTAAATAGTTGCTCATCTCAAAAGCAGAATGCATATTAAATGTTTCTCAGAAAAAATCCAATTTGAATTCTTGATATTTCAAAAGAATGATATAAACTTTTTATGGATATGCATAAACTTGTTGCTAACTGCATTATAGTTCAACATTTTCATTTATTTATTCTAAATATTTTTGACAAACTAATTCAAATACAAGAAAATTTTGATATCTTGCTGAATTATTCAATAGGTTGTTTAAACAAATACCAGTTTGTTGATAAAGAACTGTTGTGCTTGAATTATGACCGAATTAATTGAAATAGAACGTTAACACAAAACAAAATTTTATCAAGCCAGTGTGCCAATTCTAAAAATTAATTTGATAACTAAAAGAATTTAAGAAATATTAGAATGCATCTACATTAACACATTATTGAACGGAGACATCAAATGACGTCTTTTGATATCCATATGTTGTTCACATCTGGCGTCTTCTGATTGTTCATTATTCACTTGAAAGAAAAATAGTCAGCCACTTTATTGATTGGAGACGGCATATATAATGACTTTTGATATACCCATATGCTGTTGAGCAGGAACATCACACAATGTTTTTTGATTTTTGCAGAGTTTGCATCTAATTGGTTAGCGGTCAACAATGTGTTAATTAATAACAAGAACAGTATTAAACTTAGAAATTTAAGAATGGTGTTGGTTTCTACTCATGTTCATTCTTAAAAATTTTTAATGCAAAAAAAAAAGAAGCCAGAAACTGTGTGGATTTTTCATAGATTTTTTCATCAAATGATGATTGTTTCATTGACATATTTATTTTTGTAACATAAAGGATAATAAATGCTTTACCTGAAGAAATCACATATTAAATTCTGTATGAATACTCGCATTGTAAGTAAACTTCTTGAAAAAATGTAATAACTCATAAATGAAACTAAAAAAAAAAAAAATTGAATCTGACAGGAATTTCATTTATTATTTTGTATGGCAAAAATTATCTATCTTGATATTAAGCTTTTATATGAAGTTTTTTTAAAAAAGGTAATTTAATATTGACAATCTGAGGTTCATCTCTTGCTTATTCATTTTCACCCTCTTCTTTCTTGTATTGTCCAAATAATTTAAATAATGGATGCGAAATTGTTGACAAGATACTTTTAAGTATAACTGTAGAGTTTCATTTAATAAAACCACATTTAAAAAAAAAATCTTCTCTTGTCTAAACCTAGTAACATATTACACTACAAAAAAATTCCTTCAATCAAACTTGGCAAATCCAGACATTACGAGCTTTGAATTACAATGCCATCTTCCTTTAAGCAATATCAACGGTTGCAGTTTAAGAATCTGTAAATCAGGGCTTTAAATTCATTATTTTTTAATCTATTTTACTACAATAGTCAGAATATAAAGAATTATCTACATAATTTTTTGAACTGAAGAAAGGTGACAAGAATACTTGGTATGCTTGAAGTCTGAAATTTCCAAATATATTTCATTAACCATGGATATTTAAAATTGTTCATTTCTTTTGTGACTGTTGAATTAAAATTTGGCTTCTTTTGCAACCAACAACAATAATGCTAGATTCATTACCGTTTGGCATTACAATATCAAATGAAGAAAGAAGCTGCCTTTTCAAAATATGTGAAAGTGCCCTTAAGAAGATCACTTTACAGGAAAAATAAGATCTTTATAACTTAAAACCTACTTGTACAACTCAGCTGAATTTTTGCATAGGCTTATAAAATAGCCTTTACATTGGTTACTGATAAAATTTATCTTGTTGCTATTCAAAAACTTTTAAACATTATATTTGATAAAATATTTCATACGCTAAACAGGTATCTGAATAAAAATGTGACATATAACCTCCTGAAAATACACTAATAGAATGGGTACAAAAAACAGAATGAAGAAAACAGAAATATTATACAATTCAAACTATCTTTTAATGTCACATCACCCACAAGTACAATATTCAAGTAAAAAAATGGCATGTATGTCCACGTTTGGTAGAAAAAAGACCTGGAGAAAATGGATTATTGATTTTTCTATAAAGTCACTGGAGCTTTCCTTAAATACCCACTTCTCTCACCAATTCCTATTGACAGATTAGAAATTGCTTATAAAAATCATGTTTAAACTGAAGACACAATTTGCCTTTGCTCTTGGCATTCAACGTGTTAATGAAGTGCGTACGGATTTCTTGGGTTCTCTCTTCATAAAAGCAGTGGCACAGCTAAAGGGGTGGGGGGTACATCCCAGGCAACAGGGATGATAAAATCAGACATGCAGGAAAAACAATTTTATAACTCAAAAGGGCAGTGGCACTAGCTCAATCATTGTGTACTAACAAAAAATAAATAATTAAAGCAAATTAATTCATATTTTTTGCTTTTTGGCACTAAATTGCTGATATATGACAGAAAGACTAGAGGTTGCAACTTATCTATAGAGAGATGGAGAATCTCAAATGATGAATTAGGTTGCTAATAATTTTTTTCCCCTGGAATTTATTTCTTTATTTTGAGGTTTCTGTGCCCTATGTAATTTGTAAAGGAAGGTCAGCATGTTGCGAGTTCACCCCTGGCAGTAAAAGTTGCAGCTACATGACTACATAATAGACAACGAATAGGTTCTTACTTTGGCTCTATCGGTAGGTTCGAAATCTGAAGAAATGGATGATGTGCCAGGATATTCACGGGAGACCACACACAGAAACTCGGCATGATCTTCATTCCCATAATTGTAAGAAGAACCGATGTTGATCAGCTGTAAAAAATAAATGATAAAATCATGTACTGAAAATGCAAAATAAAATGACAAAAATGGAAATTGACATTTAACAATTTTCCCACATGGAAAGCTTTTTTTTCAACCCCTAAAAAATGAAGATAATTCTTCAAATCAATACACTTATTGAAGGTTTTTTTTTAGCTGCTGCTTATTTTAAGCATGCCTCAGTTATTTCTTAACCATAAAGAAATCTTTTTATAATATACTTTTGATTTCTCTTCATTACATTGATATTTCGATTTGTAATAAACTGCCTTTGTTGTATGCTTCTTAACAGCCAGATAACCTCTCACAAACAAAAAGAAAATGAAATCATGAAAGAAAGTTCATTCTAATGTTCAGTCACATTAAAATAAATATGTATTTCTGAAAATTCATTATTTAATTTGGCTATAATCTTACAGAATGAACAAAATTAGTTAATCCAAAATGCCAATAAAGAAATTATTATTGCTATAATTTTTTCATCGAAATACAAATTTATAGTATGTAACAATTTTGTAATACAAAATATAAAATACAGTAAATTCTCGATTATCCGGCATTCAAATATCCGGAAAATTCAACTAACCGGAAAAATTAGAAAATGAGTTTTTCTAAAAATTTTACATCGGCGTGCCAAAATTTAGCACGCGCGCCCGAAGGGAAAAAAAAATTATACAGTACTGTAGCATACACAGACTTATTTTTATGGGAGGAAGGGGTTCAAAAGCAAAAGTGAGAACCAAAGGAAAAAGGTCATGGGGGTTACTCCAGATTGGTAAGTCTCTTTCTTTTCCTTTAATTATTTACTCTCCGGATACCGGCAGATGTTGATTCCGATTTCGCAATATCACGCGTATTGGAGGCGCTCATATTGCGCAATAACCCTTGCGATTTTTTAAAAGATAATTAGTTTTGATATTCAATCTAGGATTTGTTTATGATCACTTAAAAGAGTTTTATTATGCTTGCTGAGAAGAATATTTTTCTGTTTCGTCGGCTATTTTTATATGTTTATATTTTTACAATCTATATATTTACAGTAAAAATTCAGATAATATTTTAACTAATAAACTACAGATCATATTTTTTTTTATCATCAATTTTAAATTAAAATCTTCATAATATGTTTTGTAAATAAAATGTCATGGAAGATACAGAAGTATTTTTAAAAATTATATTTAATGCACATTTCAAAATGACAAGAATAAATTATTTGACTTATATAAAAAAAAAAGCTACAATCTACCTCCCATCCCGGACTTTTCAGGTATCCGGAAATCGGCGTTTCCCGAGCATGTCGGTTAGTTAAGCTTTTACTGTAAATGCCAAATTTACTTTTAACTTCAACAGAAGTGATGATGCAAATAGTGTCCCATCTTTCCTGGAAGGAAGGGGAGGGGGGGCCCCCAACCCACCCAAAAGGAAGGTAATTTTTTTGCGTAAAATATTTTTGTCATTTTTATGATATAGTTTCATGTAGCAGACTTCTTTAAAAAAATTCAGGACACTTCAAAAGAAGAAGGGGAAAAAAAACCCTTAAGGAAAGGAAACTGTTTTTTTTAGCAAAATATTTTTTAATTTATAGTTTCATGCAGCAGATCTAAAAAAAAAAAAAAAAAAGGCATATATCAAACCATTTGTAATCATTATAAAAACTAATCTTGTAAATGTTTTATAAAATATGTTAAAATACAATATTCAATGGAATGAAATAGTTTTTAAATTAAACAATTTTAAAACATTTTGAAAAAAATTTTTAAGTGTTCAAATAGGATTTTTAAACACAGGCAGATTCAAACATATTTCTGCAACATCAAAATAAAAGAAATGTCTTGATGAGTGGTAATTAAATTAATTTTAGATGTTTTTGTCAGATTATTCCTTTAGATAGGAACAAATATTTAAAAAAAATGTCTAAACATGAGGCTGATAAAGTAAGCATAAAAATTTTTAAAAAGTCACTTGCTATTGCACTTGCTATGCTACAAAAACTCTCTATTTAAGATTTGATTTCAACTAATTTTATTTATATTTTCATTCCAGGAAGAAGCATGATTTTTAAAATGAAGAATTTCTAACTAATCAATTAAGTACTAAAACAAAAACAGACATGCATTAGTACTCAGACACTAATTGCTAATATTGCACTATGAAAACAATTCAGATAGATTATTATTAAGAAGTGAAAATACTTCAATGCATACATTATGAAGTCATTTGCACAAAAATGGAAATTTGTTATTTAACCCTTTACGGTGTAGAGTGCCAGCTGATGGCACACCTAATTTCACTCAACCATTAAATTCAACTATTAATTGAAAATAATAATTTTATGATAGGGCTAATAGTACTCCTTTTAGAATGTATATAGCAGCCCTATGAAATTTCGTTTCGGAATAGGAATTATTAGAGATAAAGTTTGGGAAAATTCCTTAACTCAGAGACAAGAAGTTTTTTCAGTTTTGGATATTTACAATTTTATCAAATTAACTCGAAAATGTTCCTCCAATATTCTTGAAGTTTTAATTTATGTTTTTCTGTAAGATTCAGCAATACTTTTTGAGTGTATCAAGGTGGCTGTATCTAAGGGGTTGTCATATGAGGGGGTGACCCCAAAGGGGCCCCCCCCCCCCCCAGGAATGAAGCTTTAAAAAAAATTTTTTTGCAGATTCTATGTCTAGACAATAAACTAAACCCATTCATGATGTATTTTCATCACATTTCAAAAAATTTCATGCTTTGAGCCGCAAAGGGTTAATAAACTCCCATTTCTAAACCAACAAGAAAACTATCTGAATGTTATAAAGATATACTGATATTTATTGGAATATTAGAAGTAACTTGTGAACACAACCTTAATCTTTTAAGAGTATTTCATATACTTCTAAGAGTATATGAAATCTTAAATCGGATTGACCAGAGTGAAGAACTGAAAATTAGAAAGCAATTCTAACATAGTTAATATTTTAATAAAAAAAATTGGTTCTTTTGGCCTTATATAAATAATGAAAATTCCATCATCACCAACAAAAGAATTTTAGATAAAACATTTACAAAACAAATTTTTAAAGCATAAATATCACTGAAATCTCACCTGCTCAAATTTCCAGCCATCGGACATTGTTGAAACCATCTGAGTGAGCTCGTCTTCATGGCACTGCAGAACTCTGTACACGTGTTTCCTTGAATCATTCTAGGGAAAGAAAACTTCGTTAACTTTTTCAATAACCAACAATAAAATTACAAAAATTGTAAACATTCTATACTTAATTAGGTATTAAATAGACATGAATTTAAACATAAAGTTAAACTAGGAATATAGAGGTTGTCAGCACTTTCCAGAGGAGAAAGACATTCTTTAGAGCGATACATAATACAAGGTTTAGTTCAATTTAGTTATGTTAATGTCCCCTTCTGAAGGAACGCAAGGGCTATTTTGGGACAGACCTAATAATTTTGAACTGTGGTCGGATGGCAAGGATGACACAACCCCTCTTTAAACTTCAGAACCACATCAATGGGAGGAACTTTAGCCACTACATATGATTTAATGTGCTACAGACCCCATACATGATGGATCTTCAGTGGAATTGGGTTTCATACCTGTATCCCTTCACACCCTGAAACTGAGACCTTGCCACTAGGCCACACATAATACAAGGATAATATGCAGGAATCAATTAACAAAATTTTAATAACACATTATTTCTGTACCAATCACACATGTAAAACAATAGTCTCAAAGGCAGATTCAAAGTATTTCTCATAAGCATTGACATACCATGTATAACACCCATGTTGCAACTAATAATACACCTTTGCTAAATTTCCAAGCGAATTTTGGATATATTCTACTATCACTATGAATCTTTCCACTAAGCTGACAAAATGAATATCAACATTTGCAGTATGAGAAATATTCCATTTTTTGTTCCATTCCGTTTTTTGTGAGGAATCTATGGTTTAACTGAAACAGGCATGCTTTATTTACATCCATTTATTTTAAGATAGTATTGGTGACCCTAAGTTCCTATGTCATTTTTGATTTTCCTAAACATTAATCTGTTCTTTCATTTTGTTGACATTATTTTGGGTCATGCAGTGTATTAAATTATCATAATTCACAAGTTATTTTATTTTCAAAACTATAAAGAAACATATTCTAGTAGCAAAGATTTTTCTTTCCATTTATAATTCACAACAAAAATTCTTTTAAAAAATTCTTTTAAATTTTAAAAAATTATTTATAAAAGTCATATGCTATCTACATGTCAACAGAATTCTAACCATACACATGTTAGTGCTCTTAGCTTTAAACAAGAGATTAAGTTGTCCCAGTTCCTTATTACACACATAAATATCAATATTTTTTTCAAATAATTCAAAGAGATTAATTTTATATGATTCCTCCAAAGTCTTGTAGTGCTGCAAGAAACAAAAAAATTATATAAAAAGTATGAAGGATAATAACCTTGGTCATTTTCACATGCTTCTCTTTTATCTTATCCTTTATAAGTCTTATCAATTCTGTAATGTTATAGAATTCAGCCTCTTCCAATACTCCTGAAAAGAAAATGAGTATATTTTTAACGGAAGAAGATACACTCCTGTAATAAATTGGATATAGTTATGCAATTGGAAATAAACTACCATTTGATGGATTTCAGGTTCACTATGGCAAATCGCATCTAAGTATACAAAAATTTGGTATGTAAAACTGAAAACACTCCAATATATGTTACAGAACAGACTACTTACTACAGAAATTAGCATTTGAATTTCTTCTGTAATTCTTTGTGGAAACATTATATCTTACAATGTATATTTTGCAGTTGCTTTTCAATTGCATAAGCATGCCAAATTGGAAATTTGGACATTTTCTCTGAAAATGAAATAAAATTTCTCCTGCATTTTTCAATTGACTCTTATTATTACAGTTTTAGAAGCTTTTATCATTAGTGCCCAGCATTCTATTTATATAAAAGTTACATTTCACTTCCATGGTTAAACCAATCACATCCCATCATTTCTTTAATTCACTTTGGTTAGCAATTCACTATGTAAGTATTCCCACACTCTTAATCAGGATTCAACTACCACATACCATCCATTAGCTAAATTTTGAAGGAAAAGCATTGTCAGTTGAAAGATTTTTCTTCCTTTGATTTATGTTAAAGGTAAAGCATGGAATTTGAAAATTATTTTTTGATATTTTACTATATATTTAAAATGTTTTAATATATATTTATAAAAATTATTTTGAAATGAATGATTTTCTACTACAAAATCAAATAAAAAGATATCCCTCCCGATTCATAGAACAATAATTTTCTCTGACTCTAACAATAGGGATGGAATTTTACTTCACAGTTAATCTTGATGTTTATAACATTTAATTTTAAATTAAATTGGGCATTAACAGATTAACATTCAAAGTTCTTTTGTTCCCTACAATGGGAAAAGAAATTTAACCCTTTGAACGGCAGAAAAAGGTTTTTCCATCCTTCATAATCAGTTCAAAAAGTTTTAGTTATATTAATGCCCCATTTTGAAGCAACACGAGGGCTATTTTGGGACAGACCTTTGTTAACAGACAGAAACGTGGTCAGATGACAAGGATGACACTTGAGCTGGCAACCCCTTTCCAAACTTCGACACCACACCAGAATCGGTTTTGAACCTGGAAACCTCTGACCCTAAAGTTGAGAGCTTAACACTACGCCACTGCGGCTCTGTTCAAAAAGAAGATAATTCATATTTATATGAATTTGCTTTGAAACATCCATGGATAAAGAATTCTTGAGATTTCAGAGATATGATTAAATACAAAAATGTTTGGCTCTTTCACATTAAGAGCTAATTTTTCGAACCAGTTTAGTTTAGTCATATTAATGCCCCATTTTCAAAGCAACACGAGGGCTATTTTGAGACTTTGTAATTTAGAGCGGCGGTCAAATGATGAGGACGAAACTTGATCGGGCACCCCCTCTCCAAACTTCAACACCATACCAGCAGGATGACATTTGACCCACTATGTCCGATTTAACCTGCAACAGGTCATTTTTCTAACGAGAAAGCTATAAAATCTAAATAATTGAAAACTCAAAATAAAAATTCTAAGTTTAAGCATAATTTTAATGGTTAAAAAAAAAGTCCTATCCAGACAATTTTTAATTCAATAAATAACTAAGCACAGTTAAAATTAAACACAACAGGAACCATGGCAAAAAATTTGAAAATAAATCGGTAACTGGGAGGCACTGTATACCTGTTTCTTCATGTAGTGAGATAGCCTAAATGACAAGTGTTACCCAAGTTTTTTGAAGAAGTGTAGAAACATAATTTTAATCAAATATGAGGGGAGAAAGCATGCTTTATCTACAAACTTACTTTTCAATTTTTATTGACACATCATATTATACAGAGTAAAACAGATAATTATTTTAAGAAAATTTAATATGCACAAGAAATAAATTTTACAAGTGCCCAGGGTGTGTACTCAAATTTGTAGGGAAAAAGTAAACACTTTTTAAGCACCTTAAGGGGAAAAGTAAGGACTCGCAAAATCTTTAATGCCGATGATCATCTTTTTTTCTTCATTTAACTTAACAGGATTTAAGTAATAAAATATACAGGAGAGAAATTTAGTACCTATCCTACTGTCTCGACTAGAATATATTCTCATTAACTTGTTACAGGAAAACTTTTCTACATGCAGAAAAATAAACCAAAAATACTTATGCAACAAGATTTTGAGGTACAAAATTAGAATGCTAAATTATTCATTTCAATTACTTTCATACATAAAATAGTTCTTGCTTGGAAAACTCGTAACATCTTCTTAAAAATAATGAGTTTTAAGCACCATGATAAAAAAAAAAGCACTTTATACAAACTTTGAATAAAAAGTAAGCACTTTTAAGGGCCTTCTAAGACGAAAATAAAAAGTAAGCAGTTTTTAAGCACTTTTCATGACCGTACGCACTCTGGTGTCAAATTTCTATTGAAGCAAATTAAAAGTTTTAAGGAAATAAGAAAACTGAAACCTAAGCCCCTATAAATTTAAATATTTTGAACAAAAACATATAATGATGCTCTCCACAATTTGTGTACCTTAAAATAACAATTAAATTAATAATTTCCCTATAGTATTACATTGATAAATATGTGTAATATATCAATATGAATTCCATACCTAAGATGTTACATAACATATAACACAATATATCATTTTTTAACTTCATATGCTTCATTAATCTGTGTTGTTATTCAATATTTATTATATAATTTACAGAGTTCCCATTCATATTGAGGGGAAAAATTCAAGGATCCTAAAATTACATATTTTAAACAAACATAAAAATGCAAATGATAAACTTAAATCAGATTATTCAGTTACATTTTTATTTCTGAAATAATAAATTTGATAGGATTTACAATTCTAATGATAGAACTGCGTACCAAATTTTATCCATCTAGCTTTTTAGATTTTTGAGTTATTGTGCTCACGGGAACACAAACTTCCCCAGCTCTATGAAATTAAATAACATACATTTTGAAAACAGATTTCATTGCAGAGAAAATCTGTTATTGGTATTTAAAATAAAATTCTGTTCAAATACATGAGTTACTTTCAAAATACCTTAGGATAATTGCAGGACTATTTAACTCAATGAAGAAATAACCTCTGTAACTTTTATTGTATAGTCAAATTAAGCTGTCTTTGAATATACAAAGAAATAAAAGATTAGTGATTGACAGCATTCACAAACAAATACCCTTTTTCTGGTGATGGAATTCTCAAGACAACATCAAGTCATAAACTGGTTTTCTCTTCTGTCCCAAAAAATATTGGATGGACATTTTGCTTATTTTTCAAGGACCCAGCAAAAAATAAGTACTTTTCCAGGGCCCCGAGTAAGGCAAGTAAAACTCAAGGACTTCTCAAGGACCCTGGGAACCCTGATTTATTATTTACTGAACACAATATTTATCATTGTTCCAAGGGCATAATTTTATATTGTTGACTGTCTTAAATTTTAATGTTAATTATCATTACATTTAACTTAGTCATTTGTTAGATGTTTGCGCCACTCATAGGGTTACTACGAGCAGTGCAAACATCTTTTTAAGTTTTTTATCTTCAGTTCAAAAGCAGATAGATCGTATTTGTATGTATATTTTTTTCAACAATCATGGATAAAGTATTCTTAAGATTTCAGAGATATAATTAGATACAAAAAAAAATGATTCATTTACTGTAAAAGCTAAGTTTTCTAACCTGATAGCTAAAAGTTCAAAATAAATGGGCACTCAGAGGGGTAATCAACATTGCGGCGCAAAAGAGTAATTACAACTGTAATAAATTATTAAAATTGTCTTCTTCACAGAAACTTCAGAAGCACAATACTTAAATAAATGAAAAAAAAAAAATTGACCTTTGAAAAAGAAATTTATAAGAATTCCTACATTCTGAAATAAACTGCACATTCAGAAAACGACAAGGTATAATTTTTTTCCCCCAATAGAATATTTTTAAAGCTAAATGACAATTCTACTTAAATCAGCATCTGCAGAGTGATAATATTTTTTTTTATTTTTGACCATAATATCATAAACAAAAACTCACCTTCCTCTGCTAAGTTCTTATTTATAACCAGCTTTCCATGACGAAGATAGTTTAAAATTGGGCCGAAATATGACGGATCTCTATCAATTAAGTAAGCACCAGTTTCATCCTATAGAAACAATAAAAACAAAAATTACATACAAAATGCTTGTTGTTGTTGTTTTTTTACACAAAATCTTCTTTTATCTACCAATATGTTATTTTACAGATAATTAATCATCTCGTGCTGGAACTGGCCTATTCTTGTATATTATAAATGAATATAATATCATGCAACTTGTATTTTACAGTATTGGATATTCATAATATCCAATAATAAAGCAATACTTTTATATTCTTGTATTTTGTTTAAATCTGACTTTGTAAAATGTGAAATTATGTGTAATTACTTTTAAACTAAAAAAAAATCTATACATTTTTATATTACTAATGCACTTTTTACAGTAAATCAACAGAAAATTCTCAAAGAACATGCAATGATGTATTTTTTACAAATAATTCTATATAATATTGAAAGATAATTTAGTATATAAACACAAGAGCTTATTTTCTGTGCATATATATATATGTTTATTTTTTCTTCTCTATATGTGCCCAGACTGTTAGACTCACAGGGACCAAATTTGGCATAGTGATGGATAAGCACAAGAGGAAGCTAAAAATTATTTTAAAATTCAAATTAGATTTTTATTTATTTAATGTTAAGCAGTTGCCTATTTCTTGAATTTTCCGCATATATTTTCATCAGAGAACTATAATTTTTATATCACTATAAAGTCCAGAATTCCCCCGTTTTAATAAGAGTATAATGTGTTAACTGTCCTGATTTTTAGACAATTTTTTAAAGTTTTTGGAAACACCTTTCTTCTGCAAACGATTTTTTTTTATAAGGTTCATAATACTTTTTAATATTTTTAATCAGATAATATAATCTCAATTTTTTACAACAACACAAGAATAAATACTATGCTTCCATATTTTAATTTATTAGTTCTTGCAATTTTTTGATGTTTTACTTTGAAATGCATATTTTTGGCAACACTTTGTTTGTTCTTAAGATTTATTTAAAAATATTTTTCATCAATTAAAATAATCTCAATTATTTACCATTATGCGCAAGCTGAAATATTATGCTCCTGTGGTTTAATTTATTAGTTCTTGTATTCCCCCCCCCCTCTTTTAATGTTTAATTTTGAATATTAATTTGTGGTGACATTTTGTTTGCTTCAAAGGTTTTTATATTATATTTTTAATCATCAATGCTGAGTAAATTCTGTACAGTATTAATGTACATGATAAAGTTATAGGGTGGTATACTGTTTAAAATAAATTTTCTGTATTTTTATTCAAACCATACCATTATAAGGCAATAAAAAAGCTAGATTTGAAAAATTTAATTCAAAGGAGATTTAATGACAATATTTGTAGAAAAAGAAATGGATGGGAACATATGAAAAAAATCTGAATCTCGAGCAATGCCGGGTTATCAGTTAGTATACTAGTATTTATAAAGAGAATAGGATTCTCAATAAATTTAATAGAGATTCAATTGCTAAACAAAACTGTATATATAGAATTAAGCAAATCCTCAATCTAGAACCTTATTGTATATATAGAACTAGAAATCCTCATTCAGAAGTGTCTTTATTAAATGTTCTACTTGGATACATTCTTTTAAACAAATAATAATAATTAAAAAAAAAACCTCAATGCCCTCCACCAGTGATACAAAAGAGGAACACGTATGAACAATTATTTCACACATTATCAGTCATAAATTTTGATTGATTTTTTTTTCTACCTGCAGATATGTTGCACAAAATTTCATGCTAAATTCAATTTTTAAAAAAAATAAATTTCAAGTGCATGGATTTTAAAAATGCACACAAAATACTTTAAGAATCATTATGCGTCAATGGCTATTTTTCTGTAAACATTTCAAATTTGAGAAAAACCTGCAATTTTTCAATGTCATATATTCAATACTAGCCGCCTTCGGTGACCAGTTTGTGATCACCAGAAATAAAATTTCAAATGAATCTCTTATGCATAATTTTATATTCGGGGTTCCCTTAACAAAGTAGTTTTAAACTTTAAATTCCTACAGACATTTAACCCACATATTTTTGCAGCCTTGCATTTGTTTTGTTTCTTGTCTACATTAAGGTAAAATACACATTTGATTTCAATTTTAAATTGGTGTGGCACATTTTACATTCAGCAGCATGCTAATTGACTTAAAACACGCTGATAAAAAGAATTAAAACATAACAATGATAATCTTCAGTTTACTGTATTATTTCATTATATACTTATTATCTTGAGAACTTCTTTTACAGAATTCACAGAAAAAATTGATCAAATAAAAGAAGAAAGTAAAATCCAGTTAGATATTTTCTTAGCTTTCAACAATGGAAGAGAAACAAGCAATTAAATATTTGTTTAAACAATGAAAACGGTTTGAAATATGTTGCAACAATGAAAAGTTTGTTGTAAATTATGCCAATTTTTTTTTAATTTATTAAAATTAGAGAAAAAAATCATGCAACTTAATTGATATCCATTGGAAAGATAATTTTTTAAACTTTCAGATGGTGTAAAAATAATTTTTGCGCTGTGATATTTTCAGAAGTTATTACAGAAAAATGGAAAAATTTAGCTCCATTTTTAATTAATTAAAATTCGAATCAAAATTTCAAAAAAAGGGCTCCGAGGTGCACATTCCCATTCTCTGAAGTATGTTCTTTTGTGCTGAATTTTCTTGCTCTAGGTCTAGCGGTCTGTCCTGTAGAACACCAACACACATTCTCCTTTATTATTAGTAGAGATTCAGAGTTAATCAAATCAAAGTTGCTGGAATCAATTTCTTTTGTCGTATTCAACAATAAACTCTTTCTCATCTTTCCAAACTTCTTGCTATGAAGTATAAAAGCACAGTCATGTAAAGAACAGTGTAATTAACAGAAAGGCAAGACTTAGTGGTCATGTGTGTGGTTTCTAACCAAAATTGTACCAACTATTAAAACAACTTGCCAAATGTCTACTTTATTAAATTATCACTCTTTTAGGGTTGCAATAAAAATTTTCACGATTTCCATCAATGAGTAATCAACAAAAAAATAATTGACTTTGGCAACTGAACCATAATCTTAAGCCTAGGAGGGAGAAAAAAAATCTTTTAAAGGTGATAATTTAAGAAATTTTCCCCTACATGTGTTACTTTAACATATCACACATACGAAAAAATTTGGACAACTTGCCTAGGATGTCAAATAAGGCATGCGGTTAACCTGGAGTTTACGGTGCCCACTTACTTCGTTCCTCTTAGGATTGCCAACTCTTTGCCGCCATGAACGGAGATGAGAGAACAATTGTTTTGGTTGCACAATGATGTTTTCAATGTGCGAGGTTTGCGCATGCGTGGAAATTGATCTTTTCATCAGTGTTTTGCACATGGCGCAATATTAAAATTCGTTTTGCTTGGTTTGTTCCGTTCATGTGATTTTCGCATTTGATTAAAAAATCGTTTGGAATTCTTTGGATTCATTTTTTTGAAAAATCGTTTGGAATTCTGCCATTTGATTTTTGTCTGATTTTATCACTTCATTATGTACGGTTCGCTACAGCTATTGTTGATTATGGCTTCAAAGTGTCGGAAAAAGAATAGCGAGAAGAAATTTTTCAATTACAATAGGTATGTGAAGTTTTATCTACACTTTTCTCATTTTTGAACATTTTCATTCACTTTAGGTTCAGAACTGTGTATGTTATTCTGTGTTTTCACTTCTCAATGAATAAGCTAAGCTACTAGTGCCCCGCTTTGCAGAAAGCGAAGCTGCTGATGTTTTTGTAAGTTAAAAAACTTTGCTCGGAACACACATGCAATGCTGCAGGCATCGCATGCAGGAATTCTGTTTTTTGGAATAAAAGAAATAGATGCCTAACATTTAATGAAGAAGCGAAGCTACTAGTAGCCCGCTATGCTGAAAGCGAAGCCGCTGACGTTTTTTTAAGTTAAAAAAAATTGCCCGGGACATGCTTTAAATGCTGAAGGCATTGTATGCTCAATCTCTCCTTTTCAAATGAAGCATGCACAGTAGAGCAACGAAAAGCGCACTGCTCATCCAAAACAGTATTTGGTGACGGCACATGAAATTGTGCCAAGAAGAATTGGCGAGAAACAGGCCGGCACCGTAAACTCCAGGTTTACCAAGCATGCATTTTAACACAAACTTATGGTATAATAAATAAAATAACCTTATAGTATGACAATGATGCAAGCTATTGGATATACCTTGATACTCTCTTGAAAGATAAGGAAATAATAAGTACAGCAAAAAATTATTTAGTAACAGCCAGACAGAAACAGAGATATCACAGCAATATATAGCAAATAGATAATACTTGAACTACAAAATAGAACAAAATCTACAATTGATGATGTCAAGTTCACAGATCCTTCATATAATTTATAAATTTAAAGCACAAGAAATAAAAACATATTCTGAATATCAAGTCAAATATAAACTCAGATATTACTTAATAATTAATTGTAATGGTTGTCTCATTTTCAATGCATAAAACATCTCTCCATGCATATATCATATTATTCAGATGTGAACTGTTAAGGAAATATTTTCTCCGACGTGACACAGGCTTGGAAAAAAAAAGCTGAATTTCATAAATAAAGAATCATGCCAAACATAAATACCAAGAAGTAAAATATATATGATTAATTGAACAATAAAGTAAGTAAATTTATACAAAAATTGCTTGAGATATTAAAAATATTGTAGAATTATTATATAAACGAAAGTTAAGAATGATAAAATCCGATGATGAAAAAGCGGAAATCCGCGTTTCCACGGAAATGTGTCATGTCTGTTTTCTTTATTCTTTCACACAAATTATTGCTTTTCTTACAAGCACAAACACATACTCAACCAAACAAATTTAAAAGGTCTTTGAATAGCAACAGAAATAAGTCAGTCCTTACAAATTATTTACTTTTAAAGACTTATAATTCACCTACTAATTTCAATAAAATATTTTAAATAAGAGTTATGATGATTTATCTATCTGAACATTATAAAAAAAAACTTTCTTATAATTTTATCAAAACAATTCAATTACTTCCATAAATTTTTCAGTTCTAGAGAGAAAAGTGTTACACATTTTGCTAAATTTCAGTAATCAATTTATGTGTTTAAGAAAAGATTAAGTAATGAATTCTTAAAGCTTAACACTACTTTAAAAATAAATATTATATTTTCACATCATAAACAAGATGTTTATAAGAATATACAGGATTTCGTAAATTTTCACAACATTAGTCTACACCAGATAGCTATAAGATTTGGCCTTTAATATCTAAAGTTAGTAATGAAAATGTTGTTTAAAAGGTTTCAAAAATTTTAGACTACCCAAAGCAGGATTTTGGAATGAATTAAAATGGACTAATTCAAGCTTTGATATTAAGATATTTTCTATTGAAATGATAATTTTTAATTACTTTAAGATTTAAAATTACATGCATTTCTCAAATTTATAGCTTTCCTCTCTTAACTGTCTGTAGTTCCTAACTAATTATAGATTGTGATTAAACCCACAAACAACACAAATTAGTATTATTCACAACTTTCAATAAGAAATTTCTTGCTACTGAACTTATAATTTAGAATTTTTCCACAAATGTGCAGCTGAATAAAATAATGGACATTTTAAAATCTGATTTTCAACAAAGATATATGCTTTCACGATTTTAAAAACATGAATACGATCATGTTTTCAAAGTTCAAAATATAAACAGAAAAAATATCAATAATAAATAAAGCTTTATAATAATTTCCTTAACACTTCCATATTCCATTAGACAAAGTACATATAATCAGTGAAATATATGATATTGACACAAGAAAATGAATCCTTAAACAAGACAAAATAACAAAAATCACCTTATCAGAGTTTAAGTCTGGATCCTCCTGGCATAACCGGTATAAAAAGGAGTTGGGGTCACGACACAAAGTAGTTTTAGTCGTTAAGAAATATGTCCCACCAACATTTAGTCTTACCCATTGAGTTTTTCTGTAGGATTTTTCATCCGCATCTTCGAAAGATTCAGATTCATTGCGGTCGCTGTTATTTAAATAATGTTTGGTGGCCATATCTCCACAAATCAAAATATCGATTAACAAACCTAAACAACAGAGATCATCCACCCCGCGGTTCCAATCAATGTCACAGTTAGACGATATAGATTTGATGCCAAAAACGAAACCGAAACCTGAAAAGGAAAGCAAAATTTTTCCGTCTTTTTCAATATACTCATTTTAACTTTTGGCTTTCTCGGAGACGAAAATATGTCTGAAAATAATATTTCCACAAGATTGAAGTATCTATTTTGCTCACTTGTCTTCATCCAGGGAAGCATCGTTTTCTTGCACAAGCAATACGAAACATCTATAATTTTTAAATGGACGAGTTTTCTGGTTTGTTTACTTACATTAAAAACTTTGGCTTTATTTTCTTGGCTTTTGGACTTCCGCTTTGAAGATTCCATTGACTTATCATACACCGGATTTATGTAATCCCAGCACTTCAATGTAAATAAAAAAAAAATCAGAAAACTTGTCCACAGTAATGCACAGAATTAGAGATGCATCCCAGATAGCAATCTTAGTTTGCAGCAATCTTGCTCTGCAAATCTGCAAGCTTGTAGCAAGTTTGTCACGGCAAGAGTGAAAGCTTGAAACAAGTTAACTCAAACAAGTTAGTCACCACGCATCAAACTTGCCACAAGCTTGCCGCGTTAAACTCATCGCAAACTATAGCAAAAACAGAGTACGAAGACAAGCTCGGATTCGACCCCTCGGCATACCGCTTCCTAAACCTGTTGTCCTAACCACTCGGCCAAATTGTAAAAATTTTACAATTTCAAGTTGAAAATACAATTTGAAGTCAAAAAGGGAGCGATTTTCATTCATAACCTAGACTAATATTCTTAGGGGTCTATTCTGGTACCCCCCGTTGGGGTGGGGTTCTCCCGTTTAACACCGCACCCCAACCCAACCGGGGGTACCAGAATAGACCCCTTAATAACTAAGATTAATACCTAAGACTAATTTCATTCAATATTGAAAAAAAAATTATGGAAGTTCAAAAGTAATCACTTTTAAAAACATGGGATATTATAAAACATATTATTTTTCCGAAAACACTGACCGTTTTTTGGAGTTTGATGTTGATTATGAACATTAAAATTTCAACATTAAGAATGAGATGATATGGAGTTCTCAGTAAAACACGAGTTGCTCATCGCAACTCTTGATAGTTTCCTTAAAGAGAATAATTTTGGCATTCTTTATATACGGTTAAAGTTGGGATTGAGAATTTTTCAAAAGCAAATTTTTTTAGCTATATCTAGTTATTTTGCAAAATTAACTAAAAATAATTGAAAAATTATTTTAGTTTAAATAAATAAAAATAGAATGTTATAGGATATTTTATTAAAAACTGGATGTTATTTAAACAGAGACAAAAAAAAATCAAAACTAGGGTATGTACAAACGTATCCATGTTGTGTGATCACTTTAGATAGAAAAAAGTTTAGTTTGATAGGTTTGATATTTACTGGCGCAAAAACCATTGTTGATTATGCTGCGCCAAATATATGGTGTAGATTAAAGTCTTAGTTTAGGGTTCAGTTAAAAGAAGTCAGTCATACGTTATGACGGTTTCCCCTCCAGCCTGTGGAAGGCCTCCCACACTCTTGGGTAGGTTGGGCCGGGCGGGTTGTTAATAAAATTAATTAAATACGTTATGACGAGTCAATTCATAAAGCCTGCAAAAAACTTGCAACAGGGAAAATATGACCTCAAAGCATGGTAAAAAAAATTCAGTTCAAATAATAGAAACCAATCACTTTTAAAAAATAAAAAGTTGTGGATTAGGGTCTTTGTGAAGGTTGTCTTTTAGAGTGATACAGGAAGAGTAGAAGCTACGGATACGTATATGATTAAGTTGTGGACATTAAATAAAAATATGGAGAACAGTCATTTGACATTGACATACTGCACAAAGAGGGGAGGGTTCCCCCAATAACATATGCCTATGCGAGAATCGAGTGTGTCTGATCCATCTTGGAAAGTATGGCTGCTCTATAGACTCTGAGCAAGGACGTTCATGAAGCTCCGCAGAAAGTGTTTGAAAGAACTTTCAAGATATTCGGAGTCTTGTCAGGCTTCTTGTGTTATCTCATTATATGGGGATGAAAGGTGAGTATTTTTGTAGAAGATTACTCCTAAAAAATTGACTTCACTGATAACATTGATGAGTTGACCGTGCAACTTAACCTCAGATTCTGGATGAATTTTATGCCAGAATTTTACGTTGACAATACTTTTAAAAATTTTGATAAGGCAATCGGTTTTGCTCCGGATTCACAATATTGTCCAAAATATTTTATAGTATTGGAGTGCTACTCTGGAAGAAACTTATTTATTTTTCCTGTGCTGGCACATTAAACTAAATATGACTGATTTTATATCAAATGGCTATTTGATGAACCTCAAAAGTGGTGAAGCTGTGAATTCATTTCTTTGAAAGTTTGATCACTGTAATACAAATTTTTAAATCACATCTTTATAATAATAGTTCCAGTTCACTTCGTCAGTTTTCGATATACAAAGCAAAGTCTTTTTTCATGAGTTCAAGGTGATGAAAAAAATTGATTCTCTTTTTGAAAGCATCCACTTTCTATTTAATGTCTCGTACAAAAATAAATTGTTTTTGATACATTTTGAAAATAAGTAGATAACTGTTATGATATAAATTCTGCCTTTCCAAATATATATTTTTATTTATACGTAATGTCAATGATTCTGTACGAAAAAAGGAACTAATTGGATTCTACTGTTCAAGTAGGTGGGACATAAAGTTAAGCATAGATAACTCTATATCTATGCTTAACTATAAAATGCAACATATTGGTTTTCTTCTATATGGGGATATTGGAACTTTTTTTTCCATTTCTCACAGATGACTGAAGCTATGAATTTACCTATTACTCTTAAATGCAGTTCTTTCCGGAACCATATACTATTTTTTGATTCCCTTTCTGGTTTTGTATAACTGTACCTAGACATCACTTTTATGGTTATAACTAGGGTTACCATACGTCCGGATTGTCCGGATTTCACGTTCACGTCCGGACTAGCGTCCGGATTTACGCCAGCGAATGCGATGAGAGAGAAATTTGGTTTCATTAGGGGAAATCTATTATATTCAAAAAGGCTGACCTGATTCCACCAACGAAAGAAAATTTATAATTTACGCAATTGCTGCAACCTCTCTTCTGCAATCCGTTTGTCGATTTTCAGGTAGAGACACGGGAGGAAGACAATGTTATTCATAGGGAATGCTTCAAAAGTCTAGTCGTAAAACCCCCGATGACCTTCACGAATTGCCAGTCTTGGTGTCCCGTTACGCTGTTAATTGGCAACCTGCAATGATACTTCATTCATACACTTGGTAAGACCCTGCTGAATATATTACCTCATCGTTGGTGTAGGGAAAATGTTGGAGGTCATACAGTAGGAAAAAAAAGGAGGTATGTCTGAAGGCAGGCTCTTTCGCACTAGGGCCTGGCGTACAACAGCTTTAAAAGCAATAAATTCCTAAACGTTCCTAATTATGATGCTATGCATCACAGGGTTTTCAAAAGTGATACGTCCTGTCCTAAAGACGTCGTCTAGCATGAATATTGTGGAGGAGATGACCCCATCAGGGAGGAAGTAGATAGGCCGTTAATCCGTATTTCCAATTGCACCCCCGATAGAAGAAATTGATATCTGTTCAGCTGCAATCCGTAAATGTAAAAGAATGAAATTGGACGAGGTTAAAAGCAAGAAAGGATATTTTGGGAAACTATTCCCATTTCTTTTCGGAGGAATATATTCTTTTTGTTTCCCACACACTTGACCATCACATTTTGTGTTCATTTCATTCTTTGTATGCGATTGAGCAGGAGGTCAAAATGGTCAACTTTTATTTTAACCAGTTTTTTGTGACGAGTACAAATTAGTTCTTTAAAATTTCGTTATTTTAATTCCATTGATTCATATTTTAATGTAATTAGTTACTTTAATATAATCTCTGCTGAGCTTATTTAAAATAATAACTAAATTTTTAAGCTACTGCAAAAATATGCAGCCTCCTTTTTAATAATTTTATTTGATAATCTGAACAAATCAGCATTTTTTTTGCAAATAAAAACATAAATTTATTTCAATTAGTTGTGTTGCAAAAACGCATATCCTGATTTTTAAAATCTTAAACACTATATAATCCTAAAGGCTAAACTAAATATAATCTTAATTTTTTAAATTATATTAATGTGGTGGAATTATTTCTAAATAATTTACAAACTAAAATACTGTGTAGGATTTCAGCGTAACCCACGAGACTTGAAAACATTGTCTACCCCAGGCCTACGCCATAATTTCTGTGATTGTATATATAACTGGTTTCTATAATAAAGCCTATAAAAATTCATCAAACAAGGAAACGCATTTCCTTATTTAAATATGAAAATTTTTATTTAAAATACTTAGGAATAAAATATTTAACGATCGAACTAATATTAAAACTAAGTAAAAAATTTAAAAATGCAGTTTGATTTATCAAGCATAAATAAAAA
This sequence comes from Araneus ventricosus, assembly GCA_013235015.1. Classification (NCBI taxonomy): domain Eukaryota; kingdom Metazoa; phylum Arthropoda; class Arachnida; order Araneae; family Araneidae; genus Araneus; species Araneus ventricosus. The sequence goes on from BGPR01005646.1 coordinate 80,686, forward strand.
TTTTATCATCTTTGCAATCTGAAGTCTTAATTTTTTTCACTTCCTCAAACGCTGTGCTATTGTTATAAAAAAGGGGCCTAATTAATTATATATTAATAACTAATAATTAATTATATAATTATTATTAGTTTAATATATAATAAATTAAATATTACTACTTATATATTAATAACTATATAATTTAATAATATGTCGGGATTTCAATGAAAAAAATTTTAGTAACCCTAGTTTTAACTGTCGCTGTTATGCAGTTAAGGGGGATGCTCAAAATTTTAGAGGGCTCTTTAAATACAAATAAAAAAGTATATAACATTTAATAAAGCATATTGATGGATGCTTTATTAAATGTCATATAAATAATTTAATAAAGCATATTGATGGATGCTTTATTAAATGCCATATAAATAATTTATTCATAAAATAAATTAAACGAAGAGGTAACAGTATGTATGGTTTGGAATACTTGTATTCCAGAGACAAAATGGAAATAATTCTAAATTTTAAAAGCTATAACAAAACAATAAAATTAACGAAACATATGAAGATATTGCAAACTTTTTCTACCATTTAAAATATGGTTTATGAAATACCCTGTTTTCATATTGAGGAAACTTTAATAATCTGCGAATAAACGAAGTGTTTAGCACCGTCTTAAAACTCTAAACTGTACTTAAAACAATTTATTACAATCGTGAACAGTAACGCAGCTCCGGTATGGTTACGTTTCGAGAAGGCAGAATTTTTGAACTGTCCGTCCAAACTTCCCGTCAAGAGGCGCTGTGTTCGTTTGAATCAAACTCGGAAAAGAACATTCAAACAATGCTAACTTTCATATAAGCTCCAGTCTTCTATACCAAAGTCTTAAATTCAATTCTATTATTTTTTTTACTAGCATAACTTAGTTTGTTTGCCAGGCCATTAAATTTAGTGCAGTTACTATAAAGAAGCATAATCTCACTAAATGTGTTGATCGATGCAGAATAATAAACGAGATTGAGGCACAATTTATGTGCAGCTAAAAAAAGTGAAGCGAGTTAATAATTTGTTCCCAATCAGAGGAATTGCCTTTGAAAAGAAAATATGCAATGGAAAATTGATATCTTATCTGTGGCTCTTATTTGACGCCGAAGTAAGCAAGCATGTTAAAATTTCCGAAGATTCTACTGACTCGCGTACATAATAAACGGTAAACGTAAAAGTACCACTTTAAATATAAACTAAAAATATATATAAAGTTTTAAGCTCAAGTTTCGCTCTATGTCCCGAAATGCCTAATTGTATCAAGCATTGATTTGTTAAAATAATCTGATATTTGAGGTGCAGAGGTGTTTTGTTCTTCGGTCGCAGTAGCGCTCTTTGGGCACGTACACACGCAGCGGTTACGGCGAACTCGTCTGAGAGTCGGAAACGTGTCGGTGGTGTTCACAAGGGGGGTCTAGGCACTCGTCGCTGCATGTTCGGCCTCCGCGCTAATCATTCTGCCGATGAGTGTGATACGTGGCTCAAAAATGGTGATTTATTTGAAGAGTTCCCATCGAAGGACGGAGTCATTGCATATAATGAATAAAAATTTTACATTTTATAATATATGGAACTGTTTCATAAAATTCTCAACTAAATTCAGAATAACACACATTAGTATGCAATTTATTTTCTGGAGTTTCATATGATATTCTCATCAGTTATAGAATATCCGATTTATATTCTGAATATCCTAATAAATAGTAGGCATGTAATTGAATTTAAAATAATTTTATTTTGATAACAAATCAATTTTGATTTATTTTCAAACAATATAACAATTCATAATGATCATTGCATGCGTTGTTTTGTAGTAAAATTATCGCTTTAAAAATTAAGCGTTTTCATATTCTACAAAGGCCAGGATTGAGAAAAGTTATCTTTCAATATATTTTTTATTTGTGATTATCATGTCACATTTTTCAAGTAATTTCGAAGAACAATGAAATATTTTCATCCGGTTAGTTTAAAAATTTATCTGGTTTTTTTGCAATGAATACATAAAAATATATTATAAAATTTGTAAAAATTAAGGAAAAAACTGCACAGCATTGAAATTCACAACATTGAAAAGATTAGGGTAGGGTCGTCGAATTTGGACTACCTGGACATTGTTTACTGCACTGTGATGGAGAAATAATTTTAACTAAAAACAAGTAGTTGAATTTTTTGTAGCTTATTTATCTTCAGAACGGTTTAATTAACTTTTTATGAAACGCATTTTAAATGAGTAAAAAGGCAAATTAAAAATTTTGCATCTTCCTTTGTATTCCGTTCACGCAACAGGGTATTCAACTAGTAGATAAATTAAGATCTGACTAAAATTTGAGAGCAATTTCACTACCCCCCCCCCCGAACATCAGGTCGTGCACCCTGTCGGGCAGACTCTAACGCCACTTCTAATGCAGCTTCAATTTATTTATATTTTTTCATCAGCACTCAGGCTGTCATCTATATGTTGTTAATTGATTTAATAACATTTACAGTATGTATCGTATTGGCAACAACAGGCATTAGAGCTTCAGTCCTATTCTCAAGATTTTGGAAGACAAAATTTGGTATATTGTTTAAAGACAACATTCAAGGGTTAATACTAGAAGAGCCACACAAATAGTTAACTTTATGAGTTGCTTAGGTATGAAGGCACTAGCCCCCGAAAACACAACGAGATTCGGTTATAACTCTGCGACGATCATAGACTTCGCTATTATCAAAGATTTCATGATCCTGTACACGATGAACCTCCATACCGGATCTAAATTCGGAGCATACAATCAGGAGTCGCTAGTATTCGATTTCTTCCAGGGCGATTATTCGAAATTGCAAACTGAATACAATTGGTTCCCTGTAAATGGAAAAAAATATTATTAACTGAACTGATCTATTGGTTCTAATGACAACTGAGTTATTAGGTAATCTTTGAAAACGAAAACTCACCATTCAGTCTAATCACTGAAATGTCATATACGTGAGAAGATTTTTTAATAACAAATGGGTCTATTCCTTAGACCCGGAAGTTCTGATGAGGTAGTGTTTTTCCATCTGTAATTCGTTAAACACCAGTCTATTTGAACTAGGATTTTACATCTAGTTAGATAGAAATGAATTTTAAGAGCTTCTTGAATAAATTAATTTCGAAGTATTCGTGATTTAAAAAAATACATTTCGGAAAAATGCATTGCCCCAGGCGTGCTCCTGGTGTGCCAAGCCTTTAATCCGCCCCTGCTTAGACACACAGAAGGCATTTGATAGCGCTTGGATTGAAGGTCTGATTCATAAATTAATTGAATACAAATACTTGTCAAACCTAATACAGATTATCACCTCGTATTTAAGTGAAAGGAAATCAAGGTTAAAAATAATAATATAATGTCAGAAACTTGTGAAATGAATCGGCTCGGACCCCAGGCGTGCTCCTGGTGTAGCTAGCCTTTAACCCGCCCCTTCCTAGACACACAGAAGGCTTCTGATAGAGCTTGGATTGAAGGTCAGATTCATAAATTAATTGAGTACAAATAATTGCTACACTTAATAAAGATTATCACCTCGTATTTAAGTGAAAGGGAATCAAGGTTAAAAATAATAATATAATATTAGAAACTTGTGAAATGAATGCGGAAATACTGCAAGGGAGAAACCTGTCCCTTCCTATACTCAATCTTTGTCAATTACATACCAAAATCCCGCAGCACAATAATAGGATATTACGCGGACGACACGGCCATACTGGCTAAAAATAAGAATACCGAATTTTTTGAAATCGTGCTAAAACGACACCTCGCCCTTCATCAGGACTGGTTTGTAAAATGGAAAATCGCCCTGAATGTTGAGAAAAACAGACGCAGTATTCTTCGCTAATGGTAGGTAAAAACGCAATCCGAAAATTCACATTAATGGACAGGCAATCGCTTGGTCTCAGCAAGTGAAGTGCTTAGGTGTCATCCTAGACTCGAGTCTAACGTGGAAACCACACTTCACAGGAATCAAAACAAAATTCCAAGCTGTATCCGGAAAACTGTATCCCCTGCTAGCAAGGAACTCATAATTAAACGCGGAAAATAAGTTGCCCGGCTTCACTGCGATGTTGCGTCCGGTATTCACTTATGCCTGTCCGGTCTAGGGGTTTGCAACCAAAACTAATCTACATATGTTACAAGTTCTGGAAACCAATATGCAAAGACAAATATCTAAAGCAAAATGGTATATGCAGAATGTTGATATCAGAAAAGCTCTAAACCTCACCTCACGGCTAGAGTTTATTATAAGAATTGCCCTCGAACGCAATTAAAAAAAATCAAGTTTATCCTTTAAACCCCAAAGTCAAAAAACCCAGATATATTCTACTTTAAAATAAATATAAAAAAATAAGTAATCGAAACGCCAACGCTGGTATTGAGTACTCAAAAATGAACCTGTCCATTAAGCTTTTGGTTTTACTACGGAAAAAATAAAAAAAAAAACTTTTAAGAGCGGTTTTTCTACACCGTAACGACAGCTAAAAGGAGAAGGCACGACACAGTTTCGTCATTAGCCAGAACAGTGATTCATCCTCCCCTTCATATCGAACTTTACAGTAAGGCGATCGCCCAGGCAACCCTGGTAGAACACTTTGATGCTCCTTCCACGCCTATCACCACTCCTGGAATCTTCGGAAATTTACTGTAAAGACTAACGAAAATAGCAGAGCCGTACCAAGGGGGTGGCGTGATTGGCTCCCGAAAAGTGTGCTGGCAGAAGGGGGGGGGGGCCTAAAAATGAACATTGCAAAAGAGAATTTTAAGAGTTAGATTGTTACGTTCTGCTGTGTATATAAAAAAATAATTCAAGAATAAGTCTTCTGTGGCTTATTAAAAATTGCGGAGGTTGTTATTCATTGTACATATACTTAATAACTACACTTTGCCTTTCCGGAGAGTAAAGGGCCGGACAAGGATAATTTTTTGTATAAAATCTAATCTAAAATGTCAATTTGTGTATAAAAAATTTCAGGAATTTAGTTTTTGCGAAGTTGGAATCAGATACTGTAAAAAAGATTTAGTACGTAGTGCGTGTGAGGGGTGGAGGTTTAGACAGTTCTGACAGACTCGCGGGATAGCCTCGGTACGGTCCTGGGAAAAAGAGGCCTAATCGGACGAAGGTCACGACCTACCAAAGAACTCCGGAAAAGTGCTCACCTTATTCAATGTCTGTCACCCCTTTGCGTAGTAAAATCGTCCAAAAGCGGTAGTCTAGGGTTTTTGAAACGAACAGTACTTTGTTTTTAAATTAAAAACAAAAAACTCCCGTCTGTTGCCATTCCCCTGTAGACATTCTCTCTAATAACAATACTTAAATTACAACCATGCTTCTGCCAGCCATATAAAAAAATATTCTCACTTTCGATCATCTGGACCAGTAGCGGCTCGTCAGTTCAGAAACCAACAGTGCTGCAGAAGTTTTATAGACCTAAGTTGTAGGAAATTTTGTGCTCATTATTTTGGTATATAATGATGATATACTAAAACTTAATAGTTTTTGAGTTATAAGCAAAAAACTGGGAATTTTTTTCATGTTCCTTGGCTATAACAAAAATTCCAACACAAACTTTTGGCGGCAAACCTCGAATTCGTAATTAGCCCCCCCAGAAACATAAAAAAGCAAAAAATTACAACTCCTCCAGAATTTGATTAAAAAAAATTACATAATGACTGGACTACTGAGAAAAAGCTAAAACAAAAGCCAAATGAGGAAGCCACTCCATACGAGAGCTGGAAGAAACGCAGCCCAAATTCATGTAATTTCAAGCTGAGAAAGGGTTGTTTTTTGCACCTACTAAAAGCTCCGAGTTGCTCAGTGCACGAATTTTGATCATTAGGAAGGCAAAACTCTATGCAGCTCTGGCCTAAATCTCTCTTAATTCTTGATTTATTTTCTGTCTTCCATTTATGTTTTTTGTTACTTGAGCTCCCATTGGCGCTCAAAGCGGGAAAGTAAGCCAATTAGAATTTTAAAAAATACAAGCTCTTAAAATAATTTCAGGGGGCTGCTGCTCTGCAGCTCTAATGGACGAGTCGCCACTGATCCGGACCTTTTGGGCTGCAGCCCAGGGGTACCATTGAGCTAAGGGCAAATAAAAATGTACTCTACTGATTTTATTCTAATTTTGAATTAACCTTCCAGAGGGCGCGCGTTTGCAAGAGATACTTGAACTGTGCATCGTATTACATATTTATACCGTTATTTTATATATTTAAGTGCAATTTTACTTATAAAATCTTTGCTTACTATTAGGCTAATAAATGCAGATAACATAAATAAAAGTTGCATTTATTTTTGCGAAATAACACGATATATATATATATATATATGTAATACGATGCACGATATGTCGTAAAATTTGCGTAAGCACGCCCGCTGGAAGGTTAAAAAATTATTTAATTATTATTTTAACTATACTAAAAGTAAAATTGAAATTACGCTTGTAACCAGACAGTCATTGATTTTGTCTAAAAATATTCAGACACAGACAATTAATTAGAAAATTCTGAACGTATGTGTAATAGAGGTTAGCTACATTATCAATGTCAAATCATTAGCTGCACGCTGATATCATAGTTTGCCCCTTTGTTATTTTTTCATAGAGGTATTTTCATTGGCCCATAGCGCTTAAACTCCTAGTTACAGTTCTCATGGGGGTGCCAAATTAATCTAACCAAAGGCGCTCAAATTTGTTAAATCGGCGCTGCTTGGAATTAGAGCACATTGCGCATGTGTAGTTTATGTGTTATATGTAAACTAACTGATATACCAGGCATTGATCGGGATAATAATATCTTCAAGTCTAAAGTTTTAAATTTGATAAAGCAGTTTTTCACTGCATTATCTTTCGTTCGTCCTTTCTCGTATCCGTTGGTCCCCTCCCCCCCCCCGGCACCATCTAAATCCTTTTCTTTCTGTTGTCTCCGTACTTAGACCACCTACAGAAGTTTAGCAATCCTTGGAACTCCATTTTCCCCCGCTCATCATTGCCACAGCGAAACACAAGTTCATTCATATCTTTCTTTTTATTCCTTCGTCCCGAATTACCATTCTCTTCTTTTTGGTGTTTGTGTGCCAGATCGGAAAAACACCGCATAGTCTGCTTACGTCCTCTCCCTTCGGCAGGACTAAACTTGGAATGAAGTTACCCATTTATTAGAATCATTTAAAAATTTGTTCATTTACCTACACAAAACATCGTATAGTAATTATCATTTAATTTCTGTGCATGCCTATTAAAAGAAGAATTTAGGTCTATTTATTTTAACAAAATAAATGGAATCCATGAAATCAACTGGACCTTGGGCCTTTACCGCCACATTAGGTGGAGTAGGGCGCAATTACCAGAGTGTACAAAACTGAGTTTAGAGCGCGTCATTCACGATCGATCCACACCACACAAATGGCCTGTTGGCACTTCACACATTCCATTTTTCAACTCATACATTTGGGCCAAACCCATCAGCTACGGGTCAGTTTCCCCGCCTGCCCTGATTTCCTCTCGAACTCCTTCTGCCCCACGCATCTACACCATCATATTTCAACATTTATGGCCCTGTAGTCCAAATGGAGTTCTTGGATATCCAGACAAGTTGGAAATCCAAACTTCCACACAACAGCACTCAAACTCTCATCGGATTCTCGCACTGACGATCGGTTTAAGCGTGGGGCGATCGAATCTGCGTGAAGTGGAGCATTCGTGAATGTCCAGCCTAAAGAGCTTTGATGAATCGGTTTGTTTATGAATCTCCACATTCAGATACACCAGAGTCGGAAAAAAAATTTTCAGAAATTTTTCGATCGAATGTGATAGCTCAAATACGATGATCTAGACGGATAAAATTTGGTTTGTGGTCATAACATAAAAATTGTAGTTCTCGATCAAATTTTTGAGGAAATCTGTCTATCCCTCCGTTTGCGTGTGCATATAACACAAAAAAGCAACAAGCTAGAAGGTTTAAATTTAGTATATGGTTTTATCATCGTAATTGTAGATTTGTATCTTATTTTAACCCTTCAACCGGCTGGACCGTAGAAAGTCGCTTCTGATGACTATTCTAAAACCGGCTCCGTCGCAGAAAGTCGTTCTTCGATTATACTCTTAAACCGGCTCCGACGTAGAAAGTTGCTCTCTGTTTATTACCCGATAACCGATTCCGAAACGTTTGCGTTCACCATTTAGCTACAGAGAGGCCGTTTTCACAGCATTTCAGCTGAAATATTTTTGCCGTTCAAAGGGTTAAACCAAATCCTTCAAAGGATGAAGGTGTATCAGTCTGTCTGATCATGGGATGTGTGAAAACTACAACTGCAAAACGCAGTGACTTTAATAAATGATAATTGCAATGCGGGCTTGCCACTGAAATTTGAAAGTGTAGATTTGTATCAAATTTTGGTTCTAGTTGGAAGAAAGGAAAATGCCCATCTGCATACACGGTATTCATCACCATACTAGGAAGCACACAACGTGCCCCATTTAGTAAGTTTACCTATTAGTGGGTGAATAATCCAACGCTTGGCGAATTCTGCTTCGCATAGTAAGTATAGTAATGCATAAATCCTTAAAAAAAAAAAATAGAAAAGATTGTCTCAGAAAATCTTTTAATTGGGTACTGAGTCTGCAGCTTGATTGTAACATCTGGGAAGAACCTTAAACTCACACTGCAAGTTGAGGTTCATACTGCGCAAAATGCGAGATTGAGGCGCCATCTATTGCTGAATTGAAAGGTGAGGGCAGTTAATAATCTGTTCCCAATCAGAGAAATCGCCTTTTTAAAAAATGAAATGTAAGACTTTAAATTTATATTCGTGGTTTTTATTTGACCCCGAAGTAAGCAAGTATGTTTAATTTTCGAAGATTCTATTTAAGTAAATAATAAACTGTGGAAGTAAAGTGCACCACTTTTAATATAAAAAAAATATGAAATATAAAATTTTGAACTCTTGGTTGGTTGATCTTGCTCATAGTCGCTACTGATTTATTGTGAAGACGACTCGGGGTATTTTTCTTGAGTTGTTGATGTCGCTTGAATAGAAGGAGAGATATATTAATTCTACTCACGCTTGTGATGTGTCGCTCACTCCGGAACGGACCCTCACAAGGAACGACCGGAATCGAGTCCGTTCCAGAGTGAGCGAAGGTGTTTTGGGTGGGAGAGTATAAGAAAAGAATGTTGCTCTTGTAGGGAAGGAAGGCGTCTTGTCTGTGAGATCGCCATGTTTTGTTGCTAATTAGTCGCGAGGAGAGGATGTTAAGACTCGGGTGATTTGAATGAAAGCAGTCCGTTACACTGTGCATGAATATCGATTTCTGAGGTTATTTACAACGGAACCAGTAGAACAGTTGATTTGATCAATGAATCTAACCTTTTAGTTTTTCTTGATTCCAATTTGGAAAAAGAATTTTTTTTGCGACTAATAAAATTCAAGGCTTTTGATATTGCTCGAGAAGTAAAAAAGTTGGTAGTTAAAAGAAGTTGCAAGTAAAAAGAATTCATAATAATTAAAAATAATTATAATTTTTTGTTCTTAACTCAAGATTTCAATATCAAAAATCATTTCATTAGTTGAATCTCGGTACATTGAAATTATTAGATTTGATAAAAAGTATTTATGATAAAATTTTGAGTCTTTACTTTTTTCAAACAGTTAAGAATTTTTGGTATACAAGTTTAAGATCAGTCAACCAATAGGAACGCATTTTAGAAATTATTAAGAAATAATATTTTTTCTATGAGAGTAATTTAAAGATCACCGTAAAATTTTCTTAATACCTTTTGGTCTTGAACAGTTCATTTAAATATGCCATACCGAACATGTGCTTACGTGGCAAGGCTGGGAGAACGCCTTACTACGAACCGTGTTGACGCGGGTTCGAATCTCAGTAGGCATGGTCGCTGTAAGGATAATGTTTTGGAAATTTTAATTTCGGTTTTTTTCTCTTTAAAAAGTTGTTTTATAATATATATTCAGCATTTTATCTTATTTTACTCTTTATTTCTAAACATAATTTATTATTAGATAAATTTTAAATGATTCCTATTCTAACTTAATTCCCCATACTTATATATAATTCC
>BGPR01005647.1:11123-24686 GCA_013235015.1 Araneus ventricosus
AAAAAAAACCTTATATCTTTCCGAATATGTGTATTATTTTTACGAAACTGCATATAAATATTGCGCACGTCAAACAAGATCATTGATGACAGTTACAAATCAATATCAGGATTATGGAAATGGAGTGAGCACTAACTCTTTTCTTCTTCATCAATTTCTGGACGGTCCCCTAAATGCCATCGGGACCGAATCTTCACTGCAAAATGTGAGTTCAAGCATATTCTGTACATGGATGAAGTTCAAGGGGAATTTGCCCAGCCTTTCTGGAGACATTCTTAAATCATATAATGTACCACACTGGTACAGTTAATTTTTAAACTTATTATTCAACATACTCTTTTCTTCTTCATCAATTTCTGGACGGTCCCCTAAATGCCATAGGGGCCGAATTTTCACTGCAAATTGTGAGTTCAAGCATATTCTGTACATGGATGAAGTTCAAGGGGAATTTGCCCAGCCTTTCTGGAGACATTCTTAAATCATACAATGTACCACACTGGTACAGTTAATTTTTAAGCTTATTATTCAACATAAGAGCAAGGAGTTTAGTTTTGTATGCTTCGATACATTTCGACATAAATAATTAATGGATCCTTATTTTTTTATTTTTATTTATTTATTTATTTGAAAATTGGATAACTAATAGAATAGTCTACAAGAAAAAACGGCAAATAAGATATCTAAAATTGGACTGAAGGTAGAAGGTGTTTTAAAAATTCAAAAAATAAATTAATTAATTTAATTAAATATTTATAGCATTGTCAAAATATTTTTTGTATCGATGAAATGGTAATGAATACAAAAAAATTTTGTTTTGATATGTTTTGGAGTATAAGCAGAATATCTAAAGTATACAGAAGGAAATAATTTATGGCCTCATTACGCTTCACTCTGCTACTGAAATAAGACCAAAAAATATTTTATTTTTCTTTTACTTAAACAGTGTATAATTTTTATCGTCTAAATTTTATGGTTTAAATTTTGTTGTTTCTGTTTAAAGTTTAAGTTAAATTTATTCTACTTTTTCTAGTCAATTGTTTTTAAGCTCTTTTATTTTCGTAGGTGTGTCGAGAAAGATGTATCGCTGAATGATCTGTTTCTTATTCACCTTTGAATATTCAGTCGTACGTAAAAATCAAAAGAAATGAAAGGAGAAAAGCAAACTGTTTTAACACATAACTGCAATAGAGTCTCGATTTTCCGAGCCTTGTCATATTCGTTACAAAAATATTTAGCTATTTCTAAAGTTTTCTTTCTACAACTTTGTAGTGTGGCAATACGATATTTGTCTTACGAGCGTTGCTTAGCAACGCAGGGAAAAAGATGTCAGTTTTTTTTAAGAAAAAGGTTGGTATTGTAGAGAGACCGAAATGTAACGACTGATGTGTATAGTTCCAGCGAATGAACGGTTTTTTGGTGAAAATTATGTTAAAATAAAAGCGGGGTTTTTTTTATAAAATGTCTATTGATTCATCCTGCAAAACAGTACAGCCTCCATCAACCGAAGTCTCGTTAACGGAGCCGATATCAGAAAATCAAATCGAGCCGTGTTTTTCATTTTCTAATAAAGGTAACGAAATTTTCAAAAAAGGGTGTCAAGGTTGGCATTGGAGCCGACTTTCACGATGCGAAAGCTCGTAAAATGTCATTATCGGGAGGTGATCTTCTATAAACCCAAGAAGTTATTAAGAGAAAAAAAACAAAAACATAGTTCTGTTTTTGCGAACAGAACAATAAGTTCTGTTCGCAAACACAGAATAATACGTAATACAATAATTCGGTTAATCTGGAGTTGACGGTACACACTTCATTCCTCAGGATCGCAAACTCTTTACCGCCAACACTGTAAAAAATATCCGTTTTTTTCCCGGACTTTTTCCGTATATATTTGACGGTTTAAAGCTGTTTTGTTGACAAAACGGTTTTTCACCGTTTTCCGCTCCAGCCATAAACGATTTAAAACCGTCAGTTCAAATTCTATTTTTCGTCATACGGTATTGCTTTCCGTATGATAACTTTCCCTTTTCTTAAATGTAATTTTATTGCATTCATTTCATGTTTTTAATAGGGTTCCATCTCCGCTATTGTTTACACATGTTGCAGTAACCTGTTGTCACTCATGAAAGCTAACCTTAAAACACGTGTTCTGGCAATAGTTGATTTTTACACCACTAGGTGGCGCCACTAGAGCTATAGTGACTTTAAAACTCAAATAGATTATTTTTACTCCATTTTATGAAGTCTCCGGTGGTCTAGTGGTTAGAGCGACTGCCTTGTATTTATATGAACGCGGTTTCGATCCCCGGCTCGGAGGAGTTAGAAGTTTTGTCACCATCTTGCATCGAAATCGTCCAAGTAAGTTCAATTAAAAATTATATTAATTAAACTAATTGAAATTAATAATTAATCCAGATTAATAAATATTCCTAATTGATAATACACATCGGCACATTTCAACTCAACTCGAACAGAAGGAGAAAAACAACTCAACTCAGTCGATGACGTCACTTACTTCGATGACTTAATTTTTACGGAGAAAACTTGATTTCATACGGTAAAAAACCGTTGTGACTACGGATTTACTTCCTAACTTTTACGGGAAAAACTTGTTCCTGTATGGTAAAAAACCTTTGTGCCTACGGATTTACTTCGTAACTTTTACGGTTTTGCACAACCAACCCAGCTGCCGGTTTAAAACCGTAAATTTTACGGGATTTTTTTTACAGTGAAGAACGGCGATGAGAAAACATTTGTTTTGAATGCGTCTAGATGTTTTTAACGAGTGACAAGCGCGCATGCGCACAAATTGATCTTTTCATCGGTGTTTTGAGTTTCAGGCTTCATTGCGCCATTTTTCGATTGGATTGTTTTGTTCAACTCTTCGACGAGATTGGTCGGTTCATTCGAATTTGAATAAAACTTCGTTTGGAATTCTTCGCATTGAATATCGGTTCAGTACCGTGTATGTTATTCTGCGTGTTTCGTTTCTCGATGAATAAGCGAAGCTACGAGTATTCCGCTATGCTGAAAGCGAAGCCGCTGCCGTTTTTTAAGTTAAAAAATTTGCCCGGAACACTCTTCAAATGCCGCAGGCATTGCGTGCGGAAATTATAGCTTTTTTTAATTTTTTTAAAAAACCTAGATTCCTAACATTCAATGAAAAAGCGCAGCTACTAGTTTTCTGCTATGCTGAAAGCGAAGCCGCTGATGTTTTTTTAAGTTGAAAAAATTTGCCCGGTAAGCGCTTGAAATGCCGCAGGCATTGCGTGCTCAATCTCTCCTTTTCAGGTGACGCATGCGCAATAGAGCAATAAAAATCTCACTGCACATCCAAGACAGTATTTGGAGTCGGCAGGCGAAATTGCGCCACGAAAAATTGGCGAGAAACAGGTATGTACCGTAAACTCCAGGTTTACCAGTAATTCTGTAATACGTCGTAGTTTTTGCGAACTTTATTTTATAATTTCAAATACATAATCTTGGAAAACACCTTGTTGAAAGAAAAGAAGTCGTGACTTAAAATGTAGTCACTATTAATCGAGTTTTCTATTATCCAACGCTATTACAGTCCCAGTCAGTTTGGATAATCGAGGTTCTACTACATTTATTCTCTGTAACCTAGGCATTCATATACACTGGTGTGCAAGAATTAAGGACTATTTCGTAAAATGCGAGGAATTTGCAATTAATAAGGAAACCATGGTTCGAAATCAGTTCTGAAGAATCGTGAGGCATTCAATCGAGTATCACACATATTTTACAGAGAAGATTCGGTCACGAGGACAATTAGGGGAGGCAACCAGAAAGGGATGAAGGCGAAAATGGAGGTTGACCCATATTGTTTGACAGAAAGCTGATGACGAGATGTAACTTTCATCAATGATTATGTTTGATGTGCATTATGTTTACATGCATTTTCGTGAATTTTAATATCTGAATTCTAAAATTCTAGATCTGTACTGGTTTTTTAACTAAATCCATCAAAAGTAGATTGTCTGCCGTGTATATGTGCAAACGATGATTTATAAATACAACATTGCATTCTGGGCCCAATGGAACAAAGGAAATAGATTCAGAATACATATTCTATTCTATTGAGTATACTACGAAGCTAAACACAAAACACCCTATTGTTTTAGTAAACAAGAAAATAGAGGAGGAAACATTCTTGCTGGTTCCTCCTACAAAGTGTACATCGCATTCAAAAATTAAATTTCCGCGCCACATCTGAAGAGTACCATGCGAGCATCAATTTCCGCGGCACATCTGAAGAGTACCATGTGAGCATCAATTTCCGCGGCACATCTGAAGAGTACCATGTGAGCATCAATTTCCTTTGTTTGAAAACAATATTAATCTTCAAACACCTTTATTTAATTTGACTTGTTTCATGCTAGTAAAGATGGAATTTTGCAATTGATTTTTCACTCATTACCTGAGTTTGAGTTTGGTTTTGTGGCGCAAGAGCGATAGATTTGAACATGCTGCGCCAAACTATGTAGAGATCCGTCAAGATAAAAGTATGAAATTAATATATAAAAAAATAAATGGGAAGAAAATACCAAAGTAGACTGCTTAAATAGGTGGATAAAAACCAATTGACCGCAAAAAAGGAAAAAGGTTCACATGTGGAGCCTTGCCCGGTATAAGAGATAAATCAACAAAATTGGTTTTTAAAAATTTAAATGTTTCGAGTTAAAATTCGGACATTCAGACAGTACGTGGTGGACTGACATATTGCAGTTGCATTGGGAGCACATTTGCCTTGTCTCCAGGCAGTAGATGGCGATAAGTAGTATGAGCGTGACCCACTCGTAGTCTTGTGAGAAGCGTATCCGCTTTCCTGTTCATTAGAGAAGGCCAAGGTTGCACGTGGGGTTTATATGGTTTTTATCATTACCTGAGGTTCTAGAGTTTAGAAATTTTATACACTTGTGTATTCTTGATGACAGTACAGTATTTTAATATTTTCAGAGTTTAATTATCAATTAATGGAATTCAATTTTTATTCTATACCATTGACGTTTCTGAATATAAAAAATAATTCCAAAGTTCCATAATATCTATAATAGAATTGTCCAGAGATGTCTGCAACGATGGGCGGAGCTTAAAATAACCACGACCCCTTTTGTCTGCGTCATTGTTGAACGAGCGAATCTTATGATTGTATAAGAATATTACCTCAGCTTTCAACAATGGAAAAGAAACACGCAATTAAATATTTGTTTAAACAATGAAAACGGATGGAATTGCGTTTCAACAATGAAAAGTATTGCTGTAAATTGTGCCAAAAACTGTGCATGAGATTTTGTAATACGTCTTTCGTGAGTAAATCTTTTACAATCTGTTCTGACATATGGTTGGCAGTCTAAAGCCCGTCTGGGACGGGCACAAATTTTCTAGTTTATAATAACGAATTAAAAATTAGAAACTAAATAGTAGAAAATAATTAAAATAAAGAAGTCTACTCCATAAAACTCGAATAAAAGTGCATTTTTAAAAAGTGCTTTAATCGTGTTCATTTAGACAAGATTTTCTAGTCTTAGTTCGCATTAATATGATTTACGTGTCACTGACGCTCTTACCAACGAAACCTCAAAACGCACATTTCATTTCCCCTCTCACCTTTTAGTTTTCCTTACTTTTATCCATTTCCTAGAATAGATAATCTAATAAATTTTATATGCAATTTACAAATCATTTCTCAACAAAATATAATTTAAAAATAGGTGCTTGAGTTTTCATGACTGTTTCTTCTTTCGGCGATTATTTTCACTCACGACTTTGCCCTGAGTTTCTTTTACATCAAAATAATTGTTTAAAAGCAGCTGCGACAACAAGTTGTAGAAGAACGTTACTATGAATAAGTTCTGAAGGTCAATGTAATTCTTTAAATAGAAAAGCTCTGAAACAATAAAAGGTTGTTGCATCTCTTTTCGCGCCAATTGCCTTTTCTTTATCAATACGCATTGCAGCAAATATTGCAATAATTGCGGTTAATTATTGACAATTAAACAAGCCTTTCAAATATGAATAAAGGAATTTTCATATTTGATATTTAGAGACTTTAAAGGGTTTTAAATGAAGTTAACTGCACATATTTTTTACTTTCTCGGATGCGAAGTATACAATGAGAAATTATTGCAATCCTCAAAAAGTACTTTCTTGTTGAATTAAAACATTCAAATCTTTTCTTTTTTTACCTTCTCGGATACGAAGTATACAATGAGAAATTATTGCAATCCTCAAAAAATCCTTTCTTGTTGAATTGAAACGTTCAAATCTTTCCTTTTTTTACCTTCTCGGATACGAAGTATACGATGAGAAAGTATTGCAATCCTCAACCAGCGGGAGTGGTCTCCCCTAAACTTTCTCGTATACTTTCTAAGTGGAGATTCGTCAAAATCTCGAGTTCGAATTTTTTTGATGATTACAATACTTTCTCTTTGTATACTTCGTATACGAGAAAGTAAAACAAAAAAACAAACAAACCTGAAATCAAATATTTGTTGCCACGTAGAGCAGGCGCGATAAAATAGGCAATGCAATGAATACTAAAGCGAAAATTCTGCTTTGGAATTGAATTCTCAAGAAAACAATTTATACTACCACAACCGTAACAATTGCAAAAGCGCGTGAATAAAAGAGTTGCTGAAATAATGAGATCGGTTTGATTTACAACAATAAAAAAATTGTTAACAATTGATGCTTGAAAACATTATTGTTGTAAATAAAATTTATAACAATAACAGATTGCTACCAATACGCATGCGCATGAGAATCGGATTAAAAGAAATTGAATATGCAATTAAAACGCCTCTTTTTGACGGATTTGGTCCAAACTTTTATACGGACCTACATTCATAACGATAAAACTGTGTACCAAATTTTATCCATTTAGCTATTCAAGTTTTTGAGTTAAAGCGTTCACATGAACGCGGACATACAAATAGACAGTCTTCCCGTTGACGGATTTTGTCCTAAATTTGATAGAAACCTACAATCAAAGACCACATACCAAATTTCATCCCCGTAGCTCTAATAGTTTTCGAGTTATCGTGTTCACAGACAGACACACAGACACACATACAGACATAATTCCAAAATTGTGTTTTTCGGACTCAGGGAGGTCTAAAACGTGGAGATCCGTCAAAATCTCGAGTTCGAATTTTTTGGCGATTACAATACTTTCTCCTTGTATACTTCGTATACGAGAAAGTAAAAAATTCTTTCTTGTTGCATTAAAACGTTCAAATCTTTCCTTTTTTCTACTTTCTCGTATACGATGGAGAAGATACGTACACAAAGGGAAAAAATTGTAATCGTCAAAGAATTCGAATTCGAGATTTTGATGAATTTCCTCGTTTTAGACCTCCCTGAGCCGAAAAACACAATTTTAGAATTATGTGTGTCTGTGAACACAATAACTCGAAAAAGGTTTAAACTACAAGGATGAAATTTGGTATATAGTCTTTACACAAGATTGGTAGATTTCTATAAATTTTGGACCAAATCAGCATACGGGAAGTCTGCCTGGCGGAATGTCTGTGTCCATGTGAACACAATAACTCAAAAACTAAAATAGCTATATAGATAAAATTTGGTGGACAGTTTTATCATCCGGAATGTAGGAACGTGTCAAATTTTGGACGAAATCCTTCGAAGGGTTGACTGTTTGTCGGTCTGTATAATCGTACGCTTGTGAACACGATAACTCCTAAACGCAATGGCTTAGATAAATGAAATTTGGTATGTGGTCTTCTAACCTTAATTGTAGATCTGTATACAATTTTGGTTTCAATTGGTTGGAAAGAAGGCGTTCAAATTACATATTCGGTTTCTTCACAATTCTACGACCCAAAAAAAAGGCGCGACCGCCTCGCGAGTTTTTCCCCACCTGTGTTAGTAATTGGCGCGTGTTACTGTCATTATATACATGGAAGTATACGGGAAAGTTTAGTGAAGTCTTCTCCCGCTGGTTTTTCACATAGCTACTTTTATATCATGCAATTTATAGAAAGAGTGCCACCCAAATTTATTAGCATGCTAAACCGCAGCAAGCTAGATGGATAAAGTCTGATGCGTGGTGCTCTCACCAAAATTGTAGATATGTAGCGAATTTTGGACCTAATCGGTCAAGGAAAAGATGTTGTAATATCCGTAACGAATAAAAATATATATTTGCAGAATTATTAAAATATTTGAAGAAAAGAAATTAATTAGATAAAAAAAATCGTTTGGTCATAAAAGAAATTAATTTTAAAATATCGTTTGGCTGAAAAATAAATTAATTTAAAATGTATTTTGGCATAATTCTTTTCTAAAGATTATAAAAATGGTATGGCAACGATATATTTGTCTTTTGCTAACGTTGCCTAGCAACGAAAAGGAATAAGAATTGAACATGGAATTCGATGTCAGTCAGTGATGTAACGTTTGTGATGTAAGCTTGTTTTGTTTTACATGTTTGTGCTGTGAGAGACGCCCTATAAACATATTATTTTTGATAATGAAGGCTCTACGATTCTTCATATTATGCTGAAATACATCACAGTGTCCAAAATCGAAGTTAATCCAGGAGAAATTTTTTTGAACATTAGTGATGAAGATAAACATTTGATGATTTGAAAATTACTGAAGTACTTTAGAGTGATAATAGATTCAAAATAGGAAAAGTTCACTTAAGTTTCTAACACCTTCATTACTGATTCATAACAGCTTATCAGCACAGCAGCAGACTGAAGAGGAGAAATGGTATTTAAAGAATTAAAGCCATAGGGAGTGTTCTTCCCAAGACTTTCTCGTATACCTCCACAATATGGCGGATTTTGTGTTTAGCTTCGAAATAGGGTGAAAAGAATTGAGTATGCCTTTGTACCTCTTCCCGTTGATACACTGAGTCCAAAATTATAATTAAAGGGTAGGTTGGGTAGTCCAAAATTATAATTAAAGAGAAGGTTGCCGAATATTTTAACGAAAAACTACTGTATTACCGCCACGAGAAAAAACCTAGACATGCCTGTGGCGGGCGTCATGGAAACGGGATATTCCACTGCATTTTGGGGATGAAGAAAGGGCTTTAACTCATTTGGCGCATATAGAACCGACGGAAGTTTCGTTCTGCTTTGCACTATGATCGAAAACGGATTTCTCGCCTAACGAAGTGTGCTTTGTTCGCCAAATGTTACGATTGCGACTCGTCTACTTGCTGCAACCCTGTCCAGGGTTTTCTCCTGGACAGGGATAGTCCAGTAATAGTCCCTGCGCTGCTCTAAAGTTAGTAGCAAAATATATATTTTACCGGTTAACCTGTAGTTTACGGTACGCACTTACTTCGTTCTTCTTAGGATCGCCAAATCTTTGCCGCCAAGAGTGGCGATGAGAGAACATTTGTTTGGGATGTGCCTAGATGTTTTTAACGAGTGAGAAGCGCGCATGCGCACAAATTGATCTTTTCATCGGTGTTTCGATTATCAGGCTATATTGCGCCATTTTTCGATTGGTCTATTTTGTTCAACTCTTCGATAAGATTGGTCGATTCATTCGAATTTGAATAAAATTTCGTTTGTAATTCTCCGGATGGAATATCGGTTCAGTACCGTGTATGTTATTCTGTGTGTTTCGTTTCTCGATGGATAAGCGAAGCTGCGATTATTCCGCTATGTTGAAAGCGAAACCGCTGGTGCTTTTTAAGTTGAAAAAATTTGCCCTGTACACACTTGAAATGCCGCAGGCATTGCGTGCTCAATCTCTCCTTTTCAGGTGACGCATGCGCAAGAGAGCAATAAAAAGCGCACTGCACATCCAAAACAGTATTTGGCGACGACACATAAAATTGCGGCACGAAAAATTGGCGAGAATCAGGTGCGTACCGTAAACTCCATGTTTACCATTATATCTACAAAGAAGAAATTGCTTGGCAATATTAGTTTTGGCTTTAATACTAATTTAATAACATTATTAGAAAATAATTTATTAAAATTTATTAATTTTATTAAAATAGTTTGAAGATAGGGTTAAAGGAATTTTTTAGTTGTCCAGAAATTGCTCAGATTGGGCCACAAACAGCTCCCTAAATTGGGCTGTTTAAATCAATTGGGATATTTTCTCGAACTAAAGGAGATTTTTACGATTACATTACTTTCTCTCTGCATGCTTTGTGTATGGTAAAATCGAAAAAAACAGAAGAACTAAAAAAAATCAAAAGACAGGAAATGAAAGAAATGCCAAAGTTCAGTAAAATTTCTGGAAATCACTTTTCTTCGAATTACATTTTAGTTGACGAAGACATCATATCTTCAGTTCACTTATTTCTCCGTATTTAAATTGAAAAAAAAAGAACATTTGCCTAATGACATTGATTTTATCCGTTCTATGTCCTCATTACTCCTCTTTGGTAAACACTCATAGTCAAGCACTAATTTTTTTAAGGAACCGGGGGAAAACTTACGACGATTCTGAAACTAATATATCTTCAGATTGCCTAGCTTAATTCAAAGAGAGATATACAAGGTTGTCATAAATTATTGACTCCATTTCAAAAATTAATTTATAAACTAAAAATGTTACAACAGCGTTTTTTTAAATGAGAGAGTAAATAAAAAAGTTTTTTCCAGACAGGTGGCGTACCATTAAGACTTTCTAAATTTGCTACAGCGAGAGATTACCATACGCAATGACTACCGATCAGCAGAAGCCGATGCGCGATCTCTTGTTTTCTTTTTTAGTTTTTCTTGAATACCTCGAAAACTATTCAGTTTCCGAATTACAATTGATTCAACAAAATAAAGATCGTAAAATTCCCTACAAATGCACGTTTTTATTTTTCTTCCGGCTTTCATAGTTTTGCAGATAATGGCTCTAAAAAATGGGAGATGTTCATTAATTTACGACCACCTATACCACCGTAACGGCGCGTTACCTATCTGAAAAAAAACTTTTTAAAATGCGCTCTCATTTAAGAAAAACGTAGTTGTAATATTATTAGTTTTTTTAATTAATTTTTGGCATGAGTCCAATAATTTATGACCGCCCTGTATAAAGAAAGTATTTTCTGATATGCGCAGTAAAACAAATGTATTGTTTAGTTTAGGATATGGTCAATAAATCTTTATTCAACTACTATGGGCCGGAATATTGTGTTTGATAACTAGCGCCAAAAATATATTACTTAGTTTTCGAATGAAACATACTTTCTTTCTACCTTTGATAGTTTCTTAAAATTTTGATCTTCACTTTGAAATAAAATATTTAGACAAGATTACTTTTCTAACACAATGAAAAGTTTTTCTTTGTTTAGTTCTATGTTAAGTTCAAATGTAATTCTGACAAATTTAATTTTTATATCGATTTTCTTGCGAAGTTCCAAGAAGTAATTCGAAATTGCTTGGGTGATTATAGAAAAAATATACAAAATAGTTTAATTTAAAACAATTTTTGTCTTGTTTAGTTAAATACTACGGAGTTTGCATTTCACTAAATTTCTCAGAAATTTAATAAATTTGTATTAACGAAATTACAAATTTATGGACTAAATAATGAAAGCTCTGGAACTTCGAAAATTGTTTGTAGGTTTGAATTTATTTTTTTTGCAGGGAATTATATAAATTACGTGATCACTTTCCAACACAAATCCATTCTTTGACGATAGAAATCATTTTAAGAAGAAAAACAACAATATAAATTACCGAGTCGTAAAAGACGCAAAGGATACCATATTATTTTTACCATCACTTTACATTAGGCAGTGATAATTTCACTTAAAAGTACAAATAAAAATATTATCACTACATTTTTATAAACTCAGAGTATATAAATGAGTTTTCAAAAGGAACAATCTTGAAGCATAATAATAGCAGAAGGAATAACATGAAGAATACACTTCTAATGTAAGAATGCATATTTATACAAATTCGCAATTCAGGTCTTTTAATCAGTATGGAGAATTAATTATTTGTATTACATATAAAATTTGTCAAATCTTTGTTAGCAATTTTTGTTCTGTCCCCGATCACAAAGAAACCAATAATTAGTATACTGAAATTGTTCTATCAAGGTAATGTAGGTTTAGGAGTTTTAAATAATTTTGTAAATATGTAAAGTAAGAGAATATTTTATGTTTTGCTTTACAAAATCATCGACGTTTTTATTATTATTTACCATCAAAAGTCTAGAAATTAAACAGAAAATCAAAATTAGAAGAAGAAGCATTTGTTGACTTGGCATAAAAAGAACAAAAACTACATTTGTGACCAAAACTTTGAAAACCTTTTCAGAAAAGTGTATTTTTGAAGTTTATTGGTTCGTAGGACCACATTAACATTATATAAAGTTGTGTTAAATCAAAATAAGTTTAATTTGATTTAAGTTACGTTGATCAAATTAAGCTTAATTAAGGTTGCCTTAAATCAAATTACGTTAATCAAAAAAGAAATACAATAACTCCTATGAAGGATTTATTATTATCTATATATAGTGTGCCCGCTAAGGTGCGCTGTCACCCCAATCATTTCTGAACGGCTATAGTCATAAAAGTGGGGTCTAGGTATAGTTGCCATGCGCTACGCAAGAAAACCGCTTGCAGCGCCACCTGGACGCAAAATTCGGAGTTAGCGTTCTTATCTCGAAAACGGTACGATATACGGGAAAAAGTCAATTACAAAGTTGTTCAGCATCATCGATTTAGTAAGAGAAGACACCTTCCGTACAATAATGTTAAAAATAGAAAGCGTTAAATGCATGTTTGTTTGGTTCGCAACTCCCAAAATTGTAACACGACATAAGGCAGAAGAAAAGAGAAAAAGAAGGACGTAATATCCGATTTTTTAGAGGATTTGCCGTTGAGTGACCTCCGGAATGTATGGCTCCAACACGACGGTATCAAGTGTTCAACAGTACATTCGGGACACATTACAGCAACAAGTCATAGGGTATGGTGGTTGCGTAGAATGGCCTCCACGTTCACCTGACCTGAACCCATTGGACATTTTTTATGTGGGGATCATCAAACAGCAAATGTATGCAACCCCTCCACCAACACTGCAGGAATTTCGAAACTGTATTACGGATGCTTGTGCCAGCGTGTCACATGCCACGTTGTACAATGTGCAACGGGAATTGCAGTCCCGTGTCCAGATGTGTATTGTTGCTGAAGGACATCATTTTGAGCATGACAGATAGATGAGCCTCATTTCCGGCAAGTGCAGTTTTCTTCAACGCGATCCAACAAATGCGCGTTTTGTGCTTTTCATTTGTATCATTTTTGTACGCAAGATGTTTTTTGTAATAAATCGATGATGCTGAACAACTTTGTAATTTACTTTTTTTCAGTATTTCGTACCGTTTTTGAGATAAGAACGCTAACTCCGAATTTTGCAGCCATGTGGCGCTGTAAGCGGTTTCCTTGCATAGCGCATGGCAACTTTACTATACCTAGACCCCACTTTTATCATTAGAGCTCTTGTCGTTCAGAAATTATTGGGGTGACAACGGACTTTAGCGGGCACACTGTATAATACAAATACCATTGACTCACTCATCCCGAAATCTCCCAAACCACGAGGC
>BGPR01005647.1:24859-64362 GCA_013235015.1 Araneus ventricosus
CTGCAACCTGAATGTAAAACTGCAAATGTTGTGTACAAGGAAGTACTTAATCCTTTTCTAAAGCCATTCGAAATATAATTACCACCAAATTCATGTCAAATAAATGTTTATGATAAGCTATTTTACCGTCTCTGAATATAAAAGTTTCAGTTTCTTATCTCAATCCATAAAAAAGTGTCTCGATTTGTTAATTCATTATTATTTAAAAATATTTCGATGTGCCACTGCTAGAAAAATGGCTATTTAAAGGATTAACTTAATTCAATAAGACGGTGTAGTCAGGATTACAACCTTATTCATTTACTATCTGCCGAATACAATAAAAAATTTACTTTTTTATTCATCTTTCCTGAGTCATCGCTTGTGAAACCGCGACGGGGAATGCTAGTAACGGTTATAAAGAAGATAAGGAAACAAAAGAAAATTGATATCTACGAAATCTCATGATGGCATTTTATATTTTGTTCGGTAACCTTTATGGCCTTACAGTAGTATCCTTTACGGCTCCATTGGCGTGAATCAAATCTTTAAATTACCTGTTAGAGAATGAAATATTTGAGGATACTTTTTGAATCAAATAGATAGACATACATAATCCTTTATATGTGAAAAAGATGAAATATTTGTTCCTTAACGAAGGATGGAGTATTGGGAAGGAAATGTCATAAAATAGGGACGATTTTCAAAAACGTTCAAATGCTTTTAATTGCGGCTGTAATTATGAATTCTGGAACCTACATGAGTCTAACATTAGTTTGTTATGCTTATTACTTGTAATTAACAACCTTATTGCAGATAAACATAGGTCAATTGCATGTAGCAAGAATCGCTTGGAACAACGTTTACTCTTAGCCAGCAGGAATGGTATCCCCTAAACTATTTCGTATAAATCCTAACACAAGTGGGGAAAAAATACACCAAGTGGCAGAAACACACGTCATTCCCTAACACAGGTGGGGGAAAACGCGCGAAGCGGTCGTGCCTTTTTTTGCGTCGTAGAATAGTAAAGAAACCGAATACGCCTTTTTTTTAGCCGATTGAAACCAAAATTGGATACAGACGTACACTTAAGGTTAGAAGACCATATACCAAATTTTATTTATCTAAGGCATTGCGTTTAGGAGTTATCGTGTTCACAAGTATGCGATTATACAGACCGACGGACAGTCAACCCTTCGAAGGATTTTGTCCAAAATTTGATACGGTCCTACATTCCGGATGATAAAACTATGTACCAAATTTTATCTATATAGCTATTTTAGTTTTTGAGTTATCGTGTTCACATGAACACTGACAGACAGCCAGACAGACTTCCCGTATGCGGATTTCGTCCAAAATTTGATAGAAATCTACTAATCTTGCGTAAAGACCACATACCAAATTTCATCCCTGTAGTTTAAACTGTTTTCGAGTTATTATGCTCACAGACAGGCATAACTACAAAATTATGTCGGGCCCGGGGAGGTTTAAAACATGGAGATTCATCAAAATCTCGAGTTCGAATTTTTTGACGATTACAAT
Organism: Araneus ventricosus; assembly: GCA_013235015.1. Taxonomy (NCBI): domain Eukaryota; kingdom Metazoa; phylum Arthropoda; class Arachnida; order Araneae; family Araneidae; genus Araneus; species Araneus ventricosus. The sequence goes on from BGPR01005647.1 coordinate 26,381, forward strand.
ACTTTCTCTTTATATACTTCGTATACGAGAAGGTAAGAACGCCTAAGAAATCAAAAAGTTTCTAAATAAACACCTAAGGTAATATTTTACCAATTTGATTCATGATTATATGTTGTTTCCATTGATGTCATAATTTGTATGGAATTATTATTTTCACACACGAGAACTAAACTTGCTTTTGCTCAAAACAAACTGTAGATCAACAAGCTGAAGAGCATTATACATAAAGAACTGTATAGTTTTCGGATTATCTGGGGTTGGAGAACAAATGAACTGAGAAAGAAATACAATCGGACCTCTATTTAACGAACCTCTATTTTGCGAATTTCTCTATTTTGCGAACTTTTACTTGGAACCAAGAACATTTTGCGAATTTCTTCGTAAAATAACCTCCAAATAGCGAAGTGCAGATTTCCTTGCAGATTTCTTTTTGATGGGTAAAATATATAAAACAGATATTATTTACAAAATAAAGATGTGATTAATTACTTTTTTAATAATATTTAGTGTTTATGAATTTAAAATCTGTTTTATGTAGTTTAAAGTATTTTAAAAGGTGAATCTCTATTTAACGAATTTTCCATATAACGAACTTTTTTCCGAGATTTAGCGCCTTCGTTAAATAGAGGTTCGACTGTACTATAAATATTGTTATATAAAGGCATTAAGTTACAAAATATACGTGTCAGTGAGATTTCTTGTGCCATGCATACTGAATAAAATACTCTTAGAGGGAAACATGGAATAATCGAGGATTAGCTGTGGAACAACGAAGTGACGCACTTTCATACATGTATGGTAGATTAACTGTAGAAACCGTGAACCAATATAGAAACTCTCTCTTAAACTTATCTACTTTGAAAGAAAAATCTCGTATCTTTCGGTTTCTTACATCTTCAAATATGAAAAGATTCTCAAAATCTCTATCTTTTCCCCATGCTTTGCCAAATACTTTGTCCTTATAACGCCTGGGTGTACTATAGAATGCCTTGGAAAGAATGAAATTTTTAAACCAAACAAATATTGCATGCTTTATCCGGGCATTCCGTACGATGTTTGAATTTATATGCGTTACGAAACGTGTATAAATAACTTGTTTATAATTGAATCGTTGATTGCATAAACCATATGATTCAATTTGCTTTTTCAAAATTGCTTTTATGTTGTTTTCACATTCGGTAAACCTGGAGTTTAGGGTGCGTACTATTTTCTCGCCAATTTTCTTTGGCGAAATTTTATTTGCCGTCGCAAACACTGTTTAGGACGCGCAGTGAGTTTTTTATAGGCCTCCTGCGCGTTCGATGCCTCCGGCATCTCGAAACGAGAGATTGAGCACTTGTCTACCGGGCAAATTCTTTTAACTTAAAAAAAAACATCAGCGGCTTCGTTTTCATCAAAGCGGGCCCCTCGTAGCTTCGCTTTTTCATTTAGAAACGAAACACACCGGAAAAGCACGACGTCTGAAAACTATGAAACGTAGCAAGGGAACCATTGTTTCCAGACAAAACATTACTTGTTCGATATTTTGGAGCCATAGTCAGCAACCCAGAGAAAGAGAATCAGCAAAATCGATGAACAAAAATCTTTAGAAGAGAAGCGGACGGTTATTGAAAAAAATCGTTCTGTACATAATCAAAAATTCCAAACGAAGTATTATTCAAATTCATACTCCGACCTATCAAATCGAAGAGAGCAGACAGTGGACCAATGGAAATGAGGCGAAATTAAGGGCATGCGCCGTAGACCGGTAAACAAATCACTGTCGGCGCATGCGCAAACGACGCCGAAAAAAATTTCAACTCGCATCCAAAACATATGTTCTGGCACTCTCTCTCTTGGCGACAAAAAATTGGCGAGCTTAAGGGAAACGAAGCCAGTACGCACCCTAAACTCCAGGTTAACCAAGCTTTTTTTAAAAAAGTAATTTAATATTATTGACTCATATGGTTTCTGCATTCAACGATTCACTTAAATTGAGACTTGTTTCAACTAAAACTTGTTTGAAAATGATTTCAAGTAAAATAGTGATTTAGTTTCTTAAAAAATATCGTACAGTAAAATATCTCATTAAGTAATATAAAGCATTCACTAAGCTTAGAGATTTATAAGAATCGACACAGGATTATGAATTTTATAACTATTTATAGTCATCCCATTCTAGTATAAAAGTTTGCATAAAATTAAAAATCATGTGTGGTGCTGCCATCTAGGGTGAATCTAGGAAGTAGAAAATCACTCGGAGCAGAAATTCGATAAAGTTAATGGATGAGTAAGTACTGTTAACTGTCGTTTTCAGTGGCGAATCAAGGGGGGTGGCTATCGGGCTGCAGCGCCCCCTCCTCCCCAGAACTAGACCAGAATTCTTTATTTTATTTAAAATCACTGCAGCTGTTTTTTCTCAATCTCCCTTTAAAATAACTGAAAACCTTTCCTCCTGGTTTTTGACAGGCTCGAAAATTTTCCCACTTTTGTAGTCATTCCACTCGTACTTGCAGCGTTGGCACGGTCAAAAACATGTTTTTGCTAGTTATTTCATTGTTTTTCTTGTTAAATTATCGAAAGTATTGTAGTGTTCTTTATGATTCTTATTGTCAGGTGAGTAAAGTCTGTAAAGTTAAAGTGTTTTGGTTTACATAAGCCATGAGGTTTGACATTCGTCACGACGATACAAAACTTTTTATACCTCAGCCCCCCTCAGACCCAAATCCTGGATTCGCAACTGGCTGTTTTCTTACTCTTTTGATCGATATAACCGCAAGATGCATTTTGTTTACAAACAACGTTTAGTATTCGCGAACTCTATTCTGAAATTCTTACGAAAAATTTTGGCTTTAGTGTAATCTAAGCTAGAATAACGAAACTGCCATGATGCGTTGTACAATCATGTGTATTAGTAAATTCTGTATTCATTACTTGAAATTAATGCTAAAAACCTGTTTACGGCATTCAAGAAGTCTAGTGAAATTTCCTTCTATTTAATTTTAAGGAAATTCCATTTATTTTCGTTCTTGGGTTTGATTATTTTCGTCTTTTTCAAGTATATGCCTATCATTTCTTCCAGAAATGAAGGTACTTGAATTCGATTTACTTTTATTATTTCCAGAAAATAATAACACTTATTTTTCTATAAAACTAAGCAAAAAAGGTTTTTTCGTCTATTTATTATGCTACTGAAGCGAATATAATTACATTTTTATTTAATCTTAAGAATACTGAGGCATACCGACTACCGACATGACATATCCTTTTTTTTAAAAAAAAAATGTTTTATTTGTTTTAAATATGTTTCCCCATTCTCGAAATTTTTAGTGATCCTCGAGATCAGTCGAAACCTTTGTAGATACCCGTTTGTTTTGCCGGGTCTTTGGTGTCTTTTCTTTGAGTTTCTGAAAATGTGTAAAGAATGAAGTTTAGCCCTCTGATTCCTAATGCCATTGAAATACAAGAACCACAAAATACTGGAACGTCCGCGCTCCTCTATCAAAGATAAGGGAAATTCACTTTCCCCCTCAAAAACCACAACGACAGCTGGAATTGTCCGAATTCTAAGAAAACTCCCCTCTTCCCCAAACACATCTGGAGGAGCCACTCTAACGAAGAAAGCACAAGCCGTGGGTGTGAAATCAATCACACTTAACGAAAGGGGATTGAAATTTCAGAGTGACATTCGGACGGCTATCGTCTTTTGCTTGAAGGGACGTATGGGACGGTTCCGTATCGATAGAATTAAGGATGTAGGGCAATGCAGCTACATTCTAAAACAGTTTACTTTTGTTGCATCTTTATATGCAGGATTACGCGGATGGGAAGACGCCTGGTAAGTAAGCGGATTCTCGCTCCTCCTGGGGGGTGCAGTAATGATTTTGTGGTTATGTTAGCGCCATTTCCAACCGGAGGATCCTGTGCCGTGGCTGGTGATAACCATTAAACCGAGCATTCACTTCGCAGACAAACTGTATATTTTTTAACGCGAGAAGAAAAAACCGATAAAAATCTATGGAAATGAGCCAAACGGCTTGCCATGCTTGGAATTCCGTCTGGACTGAAATCGGAACGAAAAATCAGGGGCACCCTGAGAGAGGTTAGAGAAAAGAACAATGTCTTACGTAGATTGAAGCCTCGCTTCGAGGGTAGCATAAATTAAATTCTGCTGACTGGGGAAAATCGAAGAGCGATTAACAAGCAGCTGTAGAGAGGGAAAGAAGATCGCTCCTCTCTACCTTCGTTCAGAGTTAGAGTCCTTGTGAATGGCGTGCCTGTATTTTTCGATTAAAACGGGTAGGGGGAAAACCGGGCTTAGGACAAATGGCATGGCTATACGTCAAGTGAATGACCGGTTTTAACCTGGACCTTCACCATAAGCTGGTCTACTCCATTTGGACCAACAACAGTTTGTTTTCCACCCATTCAAGCCAATCCATATAGTTGGATTATTCTCATTCTGGAAGGTTCCGATATGCATTAACGGCTGCTTCGATCCCCCCTACTCCACTCACATTCCCCCTTACCAACACTGTGGATTTTCGCTTTTTTTTTTGGAGAGAGTACCCTCCCCGCCCTGCTTTCTGCAGTTTGACTCCCACGCACACTCCCCCTCCTCAACGCTCCCCCCACACACGTGATTTATCGCCAGCCTCGAAGGATCATATTTCACTTTTATGGCCGAATGGGATGATTGGAAAACTACCAACTTTGGAATTACAAATTTTCCCTAGGTCTACGCCAATTCGCATCGAGATTTCACATTGACGAATGGGTTTGGCATCCTGTGTTTCAAAAAAAGTGCACTGGAACACTGGTGAATGTCTCGCTTGAGGTAATAGTCCATAGTTTCCGTGTTATTGTCTCGGCGACTCAGTCAGTGTTTCCCTGGCACCACGACAGGATGGGGCGAATCATTTATAGTTATGCGCGGGATATTGGCTGAATGAAAAAAGAGGGGAAAGGAAAAGTGATTTACAGTTGATATTACTTGTAGGGTTTAGTGAATCCATCACCACGATAACTGAGAAGCACAAGCGCGCAAAAGGAAGCAAATGCAAATTTAAAACAATAAGAGAACTCTAAAGTTAGCATTCAACAAGATATCCCCAAAATTAATTAATTTCGTTTCAAATCGTTGATGAGGAAGATTCGAAAATAGCTTAAAAGCTGATGCTTGATGAATTTGTATAAAAATTTTCTTTAAAAAGGTTAGAGGCCTTTAGAATGGTCTAAAATTTTTCTTCAGTGGGAAATGCTGGTTTGCTTCACAAATTCTTGAGATAAAAACTTCGGTACAGAATATGCAGAAAATGGTTATATTTCACTATTTGGACGCAAGCAAATTTCTATCTCAAGAAATTTTTCCATTCGTGTACGAAAAGAAATTCAAACGACAGCAATATTGCAAGCACTGTCTTTTCAAAAGATGCGTCCTTAGATATTTAAACACCTTTATAAATCGTTTAGTCTTCCATTTGTTGTAATATTCAAATAGATTTTTACCCTCTTTTATTTAACTTGATTTGTTTCATGTTTGTAAAAATGGAATTTTGTAATCGATTTTTCACTCACTTCCTAATGTACTAGAGTTACGAAATGTTGTACAGTTGTGCGTTCGCGAGGATAAGCCCAATTTTACTATTTCCAGAATCAGTTAATCAAATCAAAGAATTTAATATAAATTAATTAAATTTTGATCCCACAAAAAAAGGCGCAGCTTGGTTCCGAATTTGAGAAAAATTTGATTTTGAGAGTAGATAATATTTACAACAATGAAATATAAATTAAGGACTAAAAAGTAGAAAATAATTTAACCACTTAACTTAATAATTTTCTTTGCTATCTAATAAGATGCTACTTCTGTTTTGGAAAGCGGAAAACGTTTTTATTCATCTCAGAAGGGATATAATACTTGAGATGTTTATGGATTCTAGGTAATTTTTGTGTAAAATTATAAAGATAATTAATGATTAAATTTTAGTTTTAAGACCAAAAATGCGATAATTCGATGCACGAGTATTCTCGGGCTGTTAAGTTAAGCGGTTAAATAAAAAAATTAACACGCTTTTATTAGCGTGCTATGAAGAAAATAATTTTTTTATCAAAATACGGAGATTATTAAGACATTATCAAGACATAAAAGGGTGAGGTGAAGAAACAAATATTATCAGGAAATTTAGCCACGAGGATCATAAGAAAGAAAATTCATAAACATTCTTAAACTTTAAAAATGTATTATAAATGTAGAATATTACCCGTAAAGAATAATTTAATCACTGTATAAAGAAGGATGTAAGAGCAAGATTAATTTTTTGGCGATAGATGGAGCCAGTGTTCTGCTCTGTACGAGCTACGAGCAGCGCCCTCTTTTTTCCTAACAAAACCAGACTGCACGCTGAGAGCAGCGCAGTACACCGCTAATCAGCCGAAATGTTTTTGTATTCAACTTGAAGTCTACTCATTTATTTTACGTAATATTTTGTTCTAAATTTAATGTAATAAAATCCCTTAAATCCCCTAGACATAAACCCGAACTACTTACCCCTTAAAGGTAACCCTTCCGTGAGCATTTTGTTTAATTGAACGGAATCCCATACAAATATGATTAAAATTCCTACTTAGAATATTTCTGTCAACGCTTTTATTATTCGGTTTCAAGCTCCGTATTTTTGATTTTTTAAAATTATTTTCATTTTAGTACGCTTTATAAGCGTACTAGCTAATGAAGCGTATTAGCTAGGACGCAAGCATGGTTTAAAACAAATTTTGATTTTTGTTTTGATATAATCTTGTATAATCCTGCAAAAGTAATAAGAAATGTTCAGTGGCGTACCAAGGGTAAATGGACCCCTTGGCATTGTATTATTTTCAATGGTCAGTTAATGATCACGTGATACAAATTAAATACGCCGTGCCAATTTGATTTTGGAACCTACTAAGCATAATGCAGGAGAATAAAGTACGTGATAACTTGGTACAACGTAAGATAACGTGCAATGCAATTACGTTTGTCTTGTGGTATGACGTCACTCGCATTAACTTCGTTATTTATTCAACCATGTAGAAAAAAAATCGTATTTTATACAGAGAAATTTTAATATTTCCATTTAAGAAGCACATATTACAAAAAATAGAATTTGCATTAATTTTTGCAGTATGTTAAGAAGCGGTTGTAATAAAACAGAGTAATAATAACCAATGTACAGTTCATTTTCGTTTCTAGGCTTTCCTACAATTAATAGAAAGTTAATTTTTACGCTAAAATATTGGATTAAATTTTAATAAGCTTGAATTTTAATCCAAAAAGTGACATATTTCCGTCATTTTGCAATTTATTAAATATGTGATACAATTCTAAACAAATATTACATCTTAAGTAAAATTTCCGACGATGTCCTGAAGGTTGCAGAGAATAAAAGAAAACTTTTTAATATATAAAAAAATCTTAGATAAAAAAAGAAATTAAATTTTACTAGTTTTATCAGCAAAACGCATTGATGAAATATATTAATTTTCATTGTGTGCCAAATGATAAATATTTCTTACCTTTTTATTTTCTATCCGTTCCCCTTGGCAACAAGTGTTTTTACCATATTTACTCCCAAAAAAATGGCGAACATTCTACGATATTCATCTATTTTTCCTTGTTTATTTTTATCAGCATCCACAGTTCCATAAAAAAAACAAGCTTCACGACTTAAACTGAATTTTCGACACATGCATCGATAAAAAGAAGAAAAAAATATGCTCTTGGAGATGCGAAATTCAATCTCTTCAGGTGTGGGGATGAGAAGGGTAGAAGCATCAAATGTTTGTTTACCTCCTTTTCCAGCTTACTCATCTTCACGAAAGTTTCTTCTTTTTCTTCTAACATGTTTCTTTTTTTCATTGTAGATTAGATGAGCGAACTCTCCCTTTTGCAGGCTGCTTTGTGCAACTAATTTCGAGTCTTCGGGTTTCTCATTTATAAACTTGTAACTCGATCGTTTTGTTTACGTTAATAATTAGACCCGACGTATCGGATGTCTTGTTTTTCTGCCTGCTGGTACGGCTGATAAACAACTTTGTTTTAACCTCTTCAATTTTTAAAAAAAATTATTTTATCTGTAACAAGTACCAACAAGCCTTAAGAGAAATGTTTATTTACCAAATACTTAAAAAGCATTTGATTTTTGACTTTTTTTTAATTTAGAAAGGCTTTAATATTAAGTTAAAATCATTACAAAAAAGCGATTGATTTTTTCCCCGTCTTCTTCCTGCCATCCTTCATTTTTTTAAGCTTTTTTTTTATATACGAAGTGTACAAAGAGAAAGAATTCTAATTGTCAAAAAATTCGATCTGGAGACTTCGACGAATCTCTTCTATGCTTTAGATTTTAGATCTCTTTGACTACGAAAAAATTTTGGAATTATGTCTTGCTACCTGCGAACACGATAATTCAAAAACAGAATGTGCTAGACAAATGAAATTTGGTATATAGTCTCTACACCAAAATCGTAGATCTTTATCGAATTATGGACGAAAACCGTTGGCGAGAACTTTGTCAGCCTGTCCGTCCATGTACATATGAACACGATACTTCAAACACGTCTCTAACTAGTTAAATGAGATTTGGCACATGGTTTTATCACTAGAATTGGAGATATATATCCAATTTTGGTTCGAATAAGTCAAAGGGTTAATTCAAATTAGATTGCCATTCAAATTTTCACTGAAATTTGTCCACGATTTTTAAAACGTTTTCCATCAGAGCACATATTATATTTACAAACAGATTTTTTTTATTCGAACTGAAATCGAGTTTAGAATTTTTCAGAGAACCAGATGCTTAACAGAATTAAATGGCGTGTTTGTATAGAAACTGCTAAAAAGCTTTAGCAGAACATATTCGTTAGTTCTAAACGTTTTCTGGGAGTGACTTCAGTATTGAATTTAAACTAGAAATTTTCGCTAGCTATACGTATTCCTGTTTGTAGAAACAGAACGCTTACCTCAGATTAAAACTACTCTGCTTTTAACAGTAGCTTTGACAGTATCTAACCTTCTTTGGATTTACATAAATAACCTACATGAAAAATGTTTTTAATAAATAATTTATTTATAAATATAAATTTTTGCAGCTGTTTGAATTGTAATTTCTAACAATATTATAGCTCTGACGTATATATATATATATATATATATATATATATATAATATATATATATATATATATATATATATATATATATATATATATATATATTATATATATATATAATATATATAAAACAAAGTTAAGCCGAAAACGACACTGACACTTATGTTCATCATCCCTTCAGATCTGTAGCGTGACCCTCCTTACACTGCCACGTCAACATCCGTCCTTCTTACGTAAAATATTTTTTCTTACTTTTCTTTAATGTTTATCATCGTAATTCTGTTTTAATTCTAAAACTCCTCTCTGTTTTTTTCTGGTTGGTTTGGCTGGGATGAAAATCGGTGTTTTAGCTTGACATACTGATTAAGAAAATGTCAAACTTTTATATTAACAATTCACAATAATTTCATCCCCTGAAAACGTTATTGTGCTTTTATTGCGTTTTTTCATTTCACATTTTATACTCTTTCATTTTCGATTATCTCTATATATATTCAAATAAATGAATATTTGATAAGGATTTAATTTTTTATTTATGATGTATATGGTTTATTTATTATTATATATATATAATATATATATTAGCCATTCTAATTATCTAACGTTTCAGTATTTTTCCTTTTCTCATATTGCTCTCAAAGCGGAATCATGTTCATGTTATAATTTACTTCTAGCGGATAAAATACTTTAAGATACCAGACACTTGATTAAATACATTAAGATCCAATTATTCTTAAAAAATTTTGAGGTTTTAATGTAGCCTCAAAATAGCTAACCCTCAGAGGGTTTAATTCCATATAATGTGGGATTCCGTTCAGTTAAACAGAATCCACAGGAGGTTACCTTTAAGGGGTAATGTACTATCGGAGTGGTTATTAGGGTTCAGCCACATTAAATTTAAAACAAAATATTACATAAATCATAGGAGACTTCATTTTAAATATAAAATATTTATTTAAGAACTATAGGAGAATTTTACGGGGAAATATACAAAGAAAGATGACGAATTTAATTGTGTAAGTAGTCATATTTACTGGAGCTAGATTACTGCTGAGATAAACATTAATGGGTTAAAAGTAGTTAACTGTATTAGAGATAGCCGGAAGGAAAAGTTAAATGGGATATAGTTACCGTGACATGATGATCGGGTGACTTAACTGCGCCGAAAGAGATTTAGCCTACATTCTAGTATAAGAGGGATTACGAGAGAGAGTTGTCGGTTTGCCTGCGTCTCTCTGAGCGTGCTCGCTGGTTTCGTGGGGGAAAAGAGGGCGCTGTTCATGACGTATCATGAGCAGGACTCTTGTCTCCATCTATCGCCATAATAATCTAGCTCTGACAATCTTATTTACGCGGCGATTAAATTAAGGTTATTGGTAATATCCTACATAAATGCGAACATTTCTCTTTTTTCAATGTTTAATGCTCATAAGCTCAGAAACCAGCCGCGCAGATTTCTCAAGGCTTGCAAACAGCCCCCCCCCCCCAAAAAAAAGAGTGCATTTTGGTATTTAGTAAATTAATGCATTCAAAACTATATAGTAAATTTTTACATTTCAGCTGAATCGAATGACCAGCATTTGATATCTGTTCATTTCATGCAAGTACGGGCAGGACTGATCACCAGCATATAATTTTCCGAGCTTTCTCCCATTTCCCAATTAATATTAGAAAGGAAATTTGAAAAATTTACAAAAAAAAATCTTTTTTCTCTCAGAATTATGACGCTAATACTTAATTCTTAATTATAATAAAATATAATGGCATAAATGAATCCGAAATTGCTTCCTTTGCTCGAATATCGAAAGAAAATAAAAATAATAAATAAAATAAAATAAACCTAATAAGCAAGCGAAGGAAAAAAGACAAAGAGACGATTGACAGGGTATTAATCTGAGATTGGACGGGCTACATTTCTTGCTTTCTGACGAATAGGCGTGGTAGAAACGACACTTTGCACCGGTACAGGGTACCCACTAAAGTCCATTACCACCCTTTTAACTACCTGAATGGCTGCAGCTATCTTCATAATAGTGGTGTCTAGGCATGGTAAAGTGACTATGTGCTACAGGATGAAACCACTTACAGAGCTACCTAGCGGAAAACGGTGGAGTTAGCATTATTATCTCTAAAAGGGTACGAGATAGAGGAAAAAAGTGAATTACAAAGTTGTAGAACATCATCGGTTTAGTAGAAAAAAGACACATTATGATCATGAATGCTAAACACAGAATGCTTAAAATGCATATTTGTTGGTTTGTGGCTTCCGAAACTGTGACGTCACGAAACTATTCTACACCGTGTGCAATGTGAAGTTCAAGCAAGGGTCCAGATGTGCATTGTAGCTGACAGAGAGAAGTTTGAACATCGAAAATAAAGGTATCTTGTGATAACTAGTTTTTTTTTTTCTTTCTTTCTTTCTCAGAATGTTTTGGCACGTGTCAGTGTAGGGAAATCACGAACTAACAAATACGTGTTTTAAGCGTTCTGTTCTAAGCATTTACGTCCACAAGGTGTCTTTTTGTACTAAATCGATGATGCTCTACAACTTTGTAATTCACTTTTTTCCTCTAACTCGTACCGTTTTAGAGATAATAACGCTAACTCCACCGTTTTCCACCAGGTGACGCTGTAAGTGGTTCCATCCAGTAGCGCATAGTCACTTTACCATACCTAGACACCACTCTTATGAAGATAGCTGCAGCCATTCAGGTAGTTAAAAGGGTGGTAAGGGACTTTAGCGAGCACCCTGTATATTCATTTACCATAGTCACAAAGCTATATTGTGCAAAATTCATGGCTGGAAGTCTCACAAACAAAAGGATCTTTTATTTCTCATTTCCATGCCTGTGGAGCTTCCGGCCCTATTAGCACAAGATGTTCTTCGATATCCATACGATATCTTTACGATGTCTTGCGGCATTCAAAATAACGTAGCGATATCGTAAAATATCTTGTGCTAATAGGAGTCGCATGATACTGGATAGTTTTTTTCTAATTGATAGTTTTTGTGATTAGAAATGTTCACCTCAGATTATAGAAATCGAAGGAAAAAATATCACTTGGGCGAGTTCTAATTCAGTCCTGCACTAACTGCAGCACTTTCAGTGCAAATTTCGTTGGATGTAAACGTCACTTTTTAACTTCTAATGTATCACTTTAACATATCCGTTAAAAACTTTTGATAATTTTCTAAACTGTTTTCCTCACAACCTCATCCCATGTATTTCTGACGTTGAGTCATTTATCCTTCTCACTTTTGATAATTTTCTAAGCTGTTGTCCTCACGACCTCATCCCATGCATTTCTGACGTGCATTTATCCTCCTCTCTCCTTTGTTTTCCAGTTTCATTGGTGATTGAACTCTTTATATCAAACAGCGGGAGTGGTCTCCCCTAAACTTTCTCGTATACTTCTCGAAAAAGGTGCTGTTTCCCCCTCCCCCCGCGTGGATAAAAAAATTCGAACCTATTGTAACCCAGGATTTAATGATTATCAGAAAATATTTAGGTAAAGAATCAAATTCAAAGAAATGCGTTCCGATTAAATGCGAACCGATTTCTACTCTTGCTGGCTCAAGGACAAAGTCGCATAATCCTCCCGCGTGCACAGATTGCTACCAGTACGCATGCGCATGGAGAATCGGATGAAGAAAAAAACGCCAAGCAGGAGTCAATAAATATCGTGCACAGAATTTTGCGTCCAGTACGCATGCGCGTGGAGATAGCGGACTCGTTGGAAATGCGATTATACAGACCGACAGACAGTCAACCTTTTAACGGATTTGGCCCAAAATTTTATACGGACCTACATTCATGGCGATAAAACTGTGTACCAAATTTTATCCATCTAGCTATTCAAGTTTTTGAGTTATAGTGTTCGCATGACTTCGGACATACAGACAGACAGACTTCCCGCTGACGGATTTTGTCCAAAATTTGAAAGAAACCTACAAATTATGTTTAAAGACCACATGCCAAATTTCATCCCCGTAGCTCTAATAGTTTTCGAGTTATCGTGTTCACAGACAGACAGACACCCAGACATAATTCCAAAATTGTGTGGAGATTCGTCAAAATCTCGAGTTCGAATTTTTTGACGATTACAATACTTTCTCTTTGTAAACTTTGTATACGAGAAAGTAAAAAGTAAGAAACGTTATGAAAAACGAAATGCAAATTTCTATAATAATTTCAAGAACTGTTGCAGCTCTAATAGATGAGCCGGTATTTTTTCTCACGTACCAAGAATATCTCGGCCTATGATACCGGTATCAATAGGTGACTGAAAAAGCCTTCACCAATTTTATTTTGCACAAATTCATGAAACACTTCCACAAGTCAATCACCGTCTGTTTAATTTCGTTTGTCATTTCTTTTATCAGCTCGCTGTTTCTGGATGCCAGGATGGTCAAACGTCTGAAACTGGTAAGGTTCTGAGCAGGGCCGGCCAGAGGGGTCTGAAACGGTGCGAACACACAAGGCCTCGCGCCACTGACTGACTCTGCGAAATGAAAATGTATTTATTGCCTTGATATTTTTAAGAAATCAAAATTTGTCGTCGAGTTTTGCCTTCCAGGATCACAATATTGCAACTATTAAAATATTTACTTAATCCTGTCAAGACTGATTTTTTAAAAAAAATTGCATTGGTTTGAATGTATCTAGATGTCCATCAGTCTCGAAAGTGTTAAAAATAATTTATTTGAATTGTATCCTAATTTTATTACTTTTCTTAAAATTATATAGACCTTACCAATTACCGTCGCATCTGCAGAAAGATCTTTCTCAAGACTGGAAATAATAAAAATTTGCTTGAGATCTAGCATTAGTCAATTACGATTTACTTCTTTAGCTCTTTTATCTACCGAATCCAATGATATTATAGATGAATTTGTATAAGAGATGTAAAAAAATGAAACAAAAAAATCTCATATTGTACCTTTATTCTAGTAAATCGTATACCAAATTGTATTTTAGAAGTTTATGAATGAATTGTTTTTGTTATTTGATTTATTAACGATGTTTTGCGTGATTGAAATATTAATCTTTTAAAAATAGTTTAATTATTTATCGCTTTCATGTATTCCTTAAATCCTTACTATATCAAATTGTACAATGTCATATGCAACAGAATGCTATAAATTATTTTGTTGCAAGAAATAAATTTTTTCAAGGCCCCGCAAGTCAACTTTGCACCAGGCCTCACTTTTGTTCGGACCGACCCTGGTTCTGATGTTAACCCTTAGAAGCCCGATTTTTTTTAAAATTAATTTAAAAATGTTTTTTTACTTTTATTTCTTGAATAAAACATGGGAAAAATACTTTAAAAAATATGATTTTGTTTTAAGATGTTTTATAGCTGAAAAAACAGTTTATGACTGACTGAAAACACTGGGCTTTATTTCAGAAAACAATTTCTTTGATAAAATTTCAAGCGTACAAACAAAGCTAAAAAGATGCAGCCTCAAGTGAAAAACAACAATTTATTTTTATTTTTTATTAGCACTCAGGTTGTCATCTATATGTTGTAAATTGGTTTAATAAAAATTTCAGCATGTATCCTATTGGCAACAACAAGCATTAGAACTTCAGTCTTATTCTCAAGATTTTAGAAAACAAAATTGGCTATGTTGCTTAAAGACGACACTGGGCCTTTAAGTGTTAATATTTTCGATGAATTTGTGTAAATCTATAATCTGTTTAGTAGGGTGGATCGAAAAAAATCGATTTTTCAAGTATGTAATTCAAATGGGGGCAAAAGCTGTGTATTACCATGCTAATCAACGGAAAAATATTTAAAAAATAATATTTTTAATCTTAAAATCGCTCAAAGAGCCTTAAGTTTGGGGAAAAAATGTCAAAAAACAATAATATTTATATATATAAAAAATCGCCGAAAAAGTCGATTTTTCGAATATGGAATTCTAATAAAGCGGAAAAGTTGTGTATTACCCTGCTAATCAAAGGGAAAATATGGAAAAAATTATAGTTTTAATCTTCAGTTCGCAAAAAGAGACTAAAGTTTGGGGGAAAAAAAGACAAAATACAGCAATATTTAACTCTACGCTAAAATTGTACAGGCTGCAGATTTTTGTTTCTAATAGCCTCAAAGAGCTTTGTAAGTGCCACCTCTTTCCTTATTCTTTGGTATATTTTAGTTCCTATTTTATCTTGAAAGATAGTATGTATTATCTTTTCTACCAATAAAATATATTCCCTTTGTTACTATTAGCCGATCTATAGTTTGTCCTATTATATAGCTTGTCGTGTCTTCTGTTTCTCTTTCCTTATCTTGCTTTATCGATCACTAGCGACTCGCTTTAACACACATTAGCGTGATTCGTGAACCTAGTGGGAAATATGTCGGTCACGTCACACACCAGCAACTGGAACCAGTAGTGATATAGCCAAGTGCATTCTTAAGTTCCTGGAAGATAATGATGTTGACATTAAGGGACTGGAATCAATTGGTTTTAAAGGTACAATAACAAGGCACAGGATGGAAAAATGGTGTTATCCGCAACATAGAGCTTAAAATTCGGCGCCCGCTGCAGTGGTTCATATGCTTACTTCACTTCAACGAGCTACCATTCAAACATTAATTTGGATATTTGGGCGGAGAGACCACGGGATCAGCGTCAGTTTCTAGGAAAATAGGCAAACAACTGATTAATTGTGAGAAATTGCCGTTTATAAATTTCGAAGCAATTGAATTAGTTGAAATCAACATAAATAAAACTGATCTTAGTAAAGATCAGCAGTACCTTCTGGATATTGTCAGAGCAATCCAGGCAGGACAATGCGCTCCAAATCTGGCCGTAAGAGATACTGGATCTCTCAATAACTCCCGATGGCTGGCAAGTGCAAACCGGGTCTTAGGCTTGTTCATTTCCCAAACAAGCCCTACAAGGGACCTCAAAATGCTTGTTAACTACATTATGAAGACATACGCCCCTGTCTGGTTTGCCATTAAAAGATATATGTCCATCAAATACGATCCAAAACATAGAAAAATTGCGTTTTATAATTTAATATACCATAATGAACTTATTTGTTAAACTGTAAAAACCTTCATTTTTCGCCTAAACTATAAAACTTTGGGCCTTTTGCACGAACTAAGAGTTTGTAGTGCATGGTTTTTAAATATAATTTTTCAGTCATCAGGCAGCTAAAATAAAGTGCTTAGAAGCTATTAGAAACAAAAATCTGTAGCCTGTAAAATTTTAGCGTAGAGTTAAATATTGTTGTTAAAGTAGGACTACGTTCCTCCCATTGGGGTCTCAGAAAGGAATTTGATTCACACGCCAAAACTCCACAAAAAACATTGTATGGGAGATCCTCTATATCTCGGTAATTACATGTTAAAAACATAACTAATGCCTTATTTTAATAGATAAAGGGTAACAACAGAAGTTACAAAAAAATTGAAAATTGGAAAAGAGTCACGAGAGTAAAGTAGTCCTACGCCTTTATCATCAGCGGCTGTTTGAAAATGACAGTCTCCCGTCATTTTTTTGCCATTTTTTCCAAACTTCAGGCTCTTTTCGCGAACTGAAGATTAAAAGTATAATTTTTTTCCAGATTTTTCTTTCCAGCATTTTAATACACAACATTTGAGCCCTTTTAGAATTCGATACTCGAAAAATCTATTTTCTCGACGATTTTTTAAATATTCTCATTCTTTGTCATTTTTCCAAACTTGGGGCTCTTTGCGCGATTTTATGATTAAAAATATAATTTTTAAAATATTTTTCCGTTGATTAGCGTGGCAATTGCACAACTTTTGCGCCCTATTTAAATTCGATACTCGAAAAATCGATTTTTCTCGACCCGCCCTACTATTTAGTCTCATTGACAAATAAATCCGTTTTCTAACTGTCCCTCTTTTCTACGAAATTATTTCCTTTGGAATTCTGTAAGTAAAAGAAAGGCTTTTCTGAACAATATTTAAAACGAGATAGTTAATAAAAATTAGGAATTCAGTACGTCCTGGAATAGTCAACTACTTAGATCACCAGCAAAAGTGTTCTCTCCTCGGCATTTACAAATCCATACACAATATGACTCGCTCGAGTTATCTCGTCAGCACACACGCGGATATTCAGACAGATAGACAGTCAATGGATTTGTTCCAGAATTTTATTGTCAAAACCAAACATCAAATTTCATTTATCTAGATCAGAGGTTCTCAACCTGTGGTACGCGTACCCCTAGGGGTACGCAAAATCGAAGTCGGTAATGGCGGACACAAGAAAATATAAAGGATTAAAAAAGTTACAGTATTTTCTTTTCCTAAGTTCGTGTGAAAAGTAAAAGTGAAAGTTGTGCTAGTCTAAAACGTACGTTAAAAATAATAAAAAGGAAAGTAAAAGAAAACCTGGTAAATGATTGATATTCTGTCTTCACCAGCCCCGATTATGCACGAATCATCAGTGTGTTCGTAAAAGCTGTAGCTTCACTAGGCGCCAGTATGGTATGCTTTTTATTTTCGTTCTTCTAGTTTAGACTTATCGGGATCAATCCGGAATCCTCTCGAAGATCTTGTTTTCACCTTTTTATTAAAAGCATGATTAAATGCACGCATCATTAATTGCTCGATTGGGATGCATAATGAATATCGACTGTTCATATAAATAAAGCTTTGTGCTTTATGGGTGCTCAATTTTATTGGTTTGTTTTATTTTGTGGCACAAACTGGTGTTTGTATGCGTGCTCAATTTGAACTGCTTATCTTTAGAGTGACTCCAATTCGATATTGTTTGATTTCTCAAAAAAGACGAGTAGTTGAAAAACTGCAACTTTTAAGAGATCGGCATCTAGAACTGAAATTCGAACCACCGAATTGGCAGCTATGGAGCTAACTTGTATCAGCAAGATAATAATCATGAAGTGCAAAGGCCGAATGATTGGCCTGTTCAGTTAAGAATTAAAATTGATTTTGTTAAAAAAAAAAAAAACCCTCGAAACATCAGTGCGCCTCCGAAGAAGAGAAAATATTTTAACGAATACATAAAATATGGATTTTCTGTCGCGGGTGATGAAGATTGTCCAAAACCACTCTGCGTTGTTTGTGAAGAGATATTGTCAAATGGCAGCATGAAATTATCTTTACTAATGCACCATTTAGAAACAAAACATCGAACTTATAAGCAAAGAAATATTAGTTTTTACCAATAACTATCCAACAGCCCAAATTTAAATTCTTGTTTGATATCCACAAACAAAGCAAATGAGTCTGTCTTTTCCACTTTTAGCAATCTTATCAGATTGCTAAAAGTGGAAAAAATCATATTATTGCTGAAAATTTGGTATTTCCGTGTATCAAGGATGCGGTTGAATGCATGTTCGGTGAAGACCATGTCCAAAAAATAAAAAATATTCCTTTGTCTAACAGCACAGTTTCTCGGAGAATTAAGGACATGTCTATTGACATTGAAGCTACTATAGATGAAAGAATAACAAAGAGCCCCTTCTTTTCAATACGGGTGGATGAAAGCACTGATGTTTCCGATCTGTCAATTTTGTTTATTATTGCAAGATATTTGCTTAATTAACAAAACAAGTAAAAACTGGTATAATAGCACATTTAAAAAGGACTTAAGTTGTCATTCAGACAATATTTTCCGAAGCGCAGTGATGCAGATATGTGGATTTTTAATCCATTCAACGAAGCCCTTTTTTTCAAAAAGCTGAAAAATTAGCAATTTTTGAAAAAGATAAATTAATTGAACATTCCACTAATTCTTCATTAGAATCTGAATTTTAGAAAAGAAATTTGATTGACTTCTGGGTAGCAGTGAAAGAAGAGTACCAAGAACTCGGTGCCAAAGCAATAAAATATTTAATACTTTCACGAACACAGAACTTGTGAAAAGAGCATTCTCGTCTTATACTTATATTAAGAATAAATATCGAAATAAGCGTGACGCAGCTCCAGACATGAAATTATATCTTTTTTCATTTGAATCCAATTTTATAAAACTCAGCTCCTTGAAACAAGCTCAAGGATCGCATTGAAATTTTCTTGCACTTGAATAACTGATTATTACGAAGTGTAATTTTGAGCTAACCTTATAAGTTAATGCGAAATTATTACAATACTGTTTTTATTTGTTTTGCCGTTTAACTAATACTATTTTAAAATTGGAATAAAATATAAAATTAAAAATAAGTCCTGCAAATGTCATTAATTCGCGTTATTTGACTCTTAAGCGTACCTATGCTCTTAACATTATTGATAAAAACTTCTTTGCATAGACGGACGATTGGGGCGAGGGTACGAAAATAGGGGGTACACGAAAATGAAAAGACTAATCAAGGGGTACGCGAGGGTAAAAAGGTTGAGAACCCCTGATCTAGATCGTTGCATTTTTGAATTATCACGTCAACACACACACGGATATTCAGACAGATAGACAGTCAATGGATTTGTTCCAGAATTTTATTGTCAAAACCAAACATCAGATTTCATTTATATAGATCGTTGCGTTTTTGGGTTATCTCGTCAGCATACACACGAATATTCAAACAGATAGACAGTCAATGGATTTGTTCTAGAATTTTATGGTCAAAAAACACATCAAATTTCATCTATCTAGATCGTTGCGTTTTTGAGTTATCTCGTCAGCCCACACACGGATATTCAGACAGATAGACAGCCAATGGTTCTCATGACACGACTTTCGGGAAATTTCTGCAGATCTTCACCGATCATGACGCCTAGAATCCAAAACCACCCTTCATTAAAAAGTTTATATATATGTGTAACGCTTTTTCCCATGTTATCTTGTGAACACGATAACTGGAGTAATTTTGATGTAAATTTAACCAGCATGGAATATGTTGCAAGGATAGTGAAAATCTCGCTCGAGTTCGTAGATGGGCTACCCAGCTCAAAGGGAGTGGAAATGGTGGGGGGTAGAAATTTTCATTTTCCCATAATTCTTTTAGAATTGAAAATAGAAAGAAAATTCAAATTAGGCGAATTATTGCCTTATCATAACGAACAATTCTTGCTTTTAAACTTTTTCGATAGCTACAATTGCTTAGAAGTTATGAGCTGAAAAGTGATTTTCCCACCCTTCCCCTCCTCTCCCCCTAACTTAAAGTTCTTTTTAACCTACGCATGTTACCCCTTGTTGGAAAACTCTCGTAATTTGGAGTCTCTTCCACCCGCTTTCATTCTTGCAACTCAAATCCTTATGAAAATAGAGGGCGAAATGTTCTTTTCCTTATTATTAGTAGAGACGTATATATATATATATCAATGTCATGAAAGTCAAAAAATGTTGAAATAAAATGGAGAGACTGTAGGGGAAACGGGGAAAATATCTTTCAGCAAATTAAAGGCATCCCACAAGGGACCAGTTATTCATCTCTTCTTGCCAATTTATTTCTACACTTTTTTGAACGGAATATCGCTATTAATTCGAATTCAGTCTTTAGATCCATTGATGACCTCATTATTTTTAACCATAAAGATTTCAATACAACTAATAATATTCTGTATCCAAATGAACTTAAATTAATGCAAACCAATAGCTATCAAGAACCAGTTATTTTTCTGGACTTAATTATTGATTGCCAAAATACTTTAAAAATAGATATTTATGACAAAAGAAACGAGTTTGAATTCAATGTCAATAGATATATTTTTTGGAACTCAAATATCTCTTCTAAAATCTACAAAAACACTATAATTAATCAACTCATAAGAATTAACAAAACATGCAGCTATAAAAATTCAATCAAGAAACAAATTCAGCACCTTATAAATAACCTTAATAGTAATGAAATTCCTACCTCCTTCTACGAACCTTTAATTAATGGCTTTAAGATGTAAGTAAAGGATTGCATATTAGAGCTATGCTGACGCAGTTCTAATACTGTGGTAGGGTCTCTCAAGCTAGACAGGTCTAATGTGATTACCTCGAAAACGCATCTTTAAGTCGTTTATTAATGGATTTCAAATTCAAATATTTTTTTAACACTTACCGTTTCCACCTTAATTTTTAATTACACTAGTTACACTTTTTTTTTATCATCATTCCTTAATTTTTAAATACACTCCTTTCCTTTTCTATCATCTTTCATTAATTTTTATATACATCTTAATTTTTAAATACACTCCTTTCCTTTTTTATCATCATTCCTTAATTTTTATATACACCTTAATTTTTTATATTACACATTAATTTTTAAATACACTCTTTTCCTTTTTTTCATCATTTCTTTAAAAAGCTCGCCATTTTTTACAAATTTACAAAATATTTAATTAGACATTAGAAATTTTACCCTATTTTGACACAAAAAAAATTGTAAAAAATAAAGTTTCAGGTTTTTTTAAGAAGCTAATTTCAGTATAATGAGAAAGGTGTACTTTACATCTAAAAAAATTTCAAACATATGTCTATAACAGATTTTGAGAAAAGGTACATCGAAATGGCCAATTTCACATTTTTTGTTTTGACACAAAAAAAATTGCAAAAAAAATAAATTTTTGAATTTTAAAAAAAAATCATTTCAGTATAATGAGAAAGATGTACTATGCTTGCATAAAAAATTTCAAACATGAATCTAAAACAGATTTTTAGAAAAGATACATCGAAGTAACAGTTTTAGGGTTAACGGGCTTAGGGTTCCAACTCCCCTTAAAGTACGAAGGGATTGAAGAGTTTCTAGGGCTGATGGTGGTTTCTCTTTTCTCCTCTTTACACCGTCATTGCCCCCATGTTCTGTGGCGTCATTTCATCGAAACCGATCACTACAAGCGAATTATTCATCATTAGAAACGGCGGATTTTCTATGCTTTTGGATATGAGAGATCCGTTCCACGTTATTTTGATCAGTAGAACCGATTGATCATTATATCCGATCGTTTTATAAAACACCTCTAGCAATTAGTTTGCTATTCATCTGTGTATTATAATTCGCTTAAGAATGTATTTTATAATTAGCTAAACAATGTGTAAATAGTGTAATAGTGATCACAATAAAAGGCGACTGCTGTATTTGAAAATTATAATTGTCATGAGATGTATCTTTTTATATATAGAAGAAATAATTCTGATGCTTACTCTGACTTTTTTTAAAAATTTTCTAAATTTACTTAGTTTGTGCATTTTATAAGATGGTAATTTTACTTAATTATTAAGATAAAAACACCTCTAGCAATTAGTTTGCTATTCATCTGTGTATTATAATTCTCTTAAGAATGCATTTTATAAGTAGCTAAATAATGTGTAATTTAAACTGGAATATCGCACGACTAAAATAAAAAAAAAAAATCTTCATGTAATCTCATATTTTAAAGAGAGTCATTCTGCTTGACACTTCTTTTAATACTTGAATATAAGAGCCTAAATCATTAACTTCATTAGATGCAAAACAATTAGAGAATTTTCATTATGCTTATACATCAAAATTTAGTTCACATACTAATGCATTTTCTGTACAATGTTGTCTTTACTATTCTCCCAATTCATTTCCTCGTCTTTTGCACCAATAAATGCTTTCAATTTACTAAAAGTTAAATAAATTGAATAACTAAATTAAAGTTGGTTTTCTTTTTACGAAATGCTATTTATATGATGGACAAACCAGGCGGTCGCCGAAAGTGGTTAGTTTTTCTTATTAACCCCTTGACTTCCATGACGTACGCTATATACGTCATGATGTTATCGATTATGACTACCTGATTTACAATGCGTACTTCATATGTTTAGGGGAGAATGGGGTAAAACCGAGTACCCTTGATTCTGGCAATATTAGTTCTTCTTTCTAGCAGACAGATACAGAATTACACTATACTATTCCAGAAAAAGGAACAGTCATAGTGTCGTGTTGCAGTTGTTGAATTCACTGCTTCTGTGAAGGTTTATTTGTTTTAAGACTCCAACTCTCTAATGTTCGTTTGATTTTAAACTATCCTTACTTAAAAGTCATTACGCTTTTAAAAACCACTTTTATTCCAGCTTATTATACTTTTACTAAGGATTTATATCCTATCAAACAATAAGGATTTACTCCAATAATTGCACTGTTCTTCGTTTTTCATAACGTCTGCACTCGGGGTGAAACCAGGTACTCCAAGTGGCGTAAGACAGGGATATGCAGTATTGATTATTCCTCCTATTAAGACGATAAAAACACATCAGGCATTGATTGTTTATATTTTAATGATGAATTTTATCATTTATATAAAGAAGAATGGTTACTCTAATGTAAAAACTATCTTATCTGTGCCCACGAAAGCCGCAGTGGCGGGGAGGAAGAAGGCAATTGTTTTGCATGTGAATTTTGTAACTAATATTCTTGCGTTGTCATATAAAATAAAAACGATTGCAACTTTTCCACTGAAAATCGAGTTTTCCTAATTCCCCGTAACGTTAACATGTGTACCCGATTTTACCCCACTAGTGGAGTAAAACCGAGTAGTTTGACTTTTTTTGTATAAAAATCATTGGTAGAAAAGTAATGAAACTGTTACTTTTCTGAAAAGATATATTGTGCTCCGATAAACAATGAATGTTTTAATTAAATTTGGCAAGCTCTCTGTCGAATATTTTAGCAAGCAGGCCTTCGAACCTTACCTTAACCTTTTTACCCCACTTTCCCTATATAAAATAAAAAATTACTCTAAAACCTGTTGTATACATACGTATATGAATAAAATGGTCTGGAGGTCAAGTGGTTAATTCAAAAATGATTTATATCGTCGGTATATAGCTAAAAGTGACCAAGTCAAAAGAAAAGGAAAAATGAGTGAATGTATTCTTGTTGTTTTAATATGTCATATCTGTAACAGGAAAAATCATGCATATCAATATATTGCCAGTGTACAATATATGCAGCACATATATTGGCATGCACAATTATTTCTATTACAGAGATGACATCTTAAAGCAACAAAAACGCACTCACTCATTTTTCATTTTACTCGGTCACTTTTAGCTGTATACAAACGATATATTATTATTTATATTTAATTGCAATTTCAGTCTTTATTGTTCCCAGCATAAAGTTTCGGAGGAGGATGTTCATAATTTACTTATTATCTTAGAAAGCTTATGTTTAAAGATTAGATTAAAAAGTAGTGCAATAAAATAATAAAGTAAAACTTCAAGCAAAATGCGAGTAGTGCAATAAAATAATAAAGTAAAACTTCAAGCAAAATGCGAAGTGAGAGATTTTTATACAATAAAATTATATATATGTGGAGCTTGTCCTATTGAAAAACGTAATTTAGGAAAAAGAATTGTAAAAGGCTAAATGACAGCTTGTGCGATAGATGGTACCAGAGGTCCCATTCATGATACGTCTAGATCAGCGCCCTTTTTTCCAATGAAACAAGAGAACCTCGAAATTAACGTTTGCAGAAGGCCGATCTCTCTCTATCTCTCTTCCACTGAACGTTATATAAGCTTCTCGCCTCTAAAGCTACTGCGCAATCAATCAAAAATGAATGACGATATCCTGGTAATTATTATTTCTACTCCTTTTCCTCACGAAACATTCTAACTAGCTAACTAATCGACAATGTTTATGATAGATGGTCGTTAGAACACTTACATTGTTAAGAGGTTATAAGTTTAATGATTAACATCTTAACAATGTAAGTGCTCTAACGACATCTATCGTAAACATTGTCGATTTGGCTTTAAGTAAATTTATCACCATGTCTTTACCTTAACTTCTCTTTTGTGTGATCTGTTGTAAATATTTTTCCCCTGTAAAACTCACTCTTTAATTAGTAAATAAAATTGTATTTTAACTGAAGCCTCCTCATTATTAAATATCTTTTTTAACGAACCTAAACAAACCCCCTAGACAAAACCTTGCCAATACCCAATAATGGGTAAAAAGTGGGATTTTCGTCTTCAGTGAGATAAATCCTACAAATTTATGGGGAATCGGCCGGGATAGTTACTTCTTTTTCCTGGAATTTATTCTTTGTTTAGCCGTGTCCCTACTTCTTTTGTCAGTTAAGTTAATAAGTTTAAACTGTTTAAATTTAAATCCACGCATTTGCCATTAAGACACTAGTAACAGTTAGCTGCTGACCAAACTGTTCCGGTGCCGCTGGGGTATCTCGTCTGCTGTGTTCCTGAATCCCTCGTCTGAAGTTAGAAACGTCTCCTGTCTCCTACCGACGTTAAGAGCGAAAGCTGATAACCATCATCCACACGTGTGAAACTCTCCGTTCTGCGTGGGGTTTCTTTTATGTGAGTGATGGAGACAAATAAAGATACGGACAATGTACACACAACAATGATGAAATATTACATGATGAAATGAAATAGTAAAATGCTCGCCCGCTCTACATTACTTTTGAGCGAGTTATTATCAAAAAACACTATTGATATTTCATAAAACATCCACTGGTTAAAAACTCTAGTCCGCCACTCTCGCTAGTCTTTCATCTGGCCTGCGTCAGAACTTCCCCAAATTTTTCGTCAACACTCGAGGTGCCAACGCTTGTTGCCTTCGTTGCTCCGCAGCGCCCTCACAACACGGAATGCACGAATTGCTTCTACGCTACAGTCATCCGGAGACGAAACTCCTGATCAACGTACAAACAGAAACAGGTGGTCCATCGCTTCTCCGTTCCTTCTACAGCCATCGCCCGAAACAGAATTTCATAATCCTGCCTGTGAAACTCCGGTGGAGCGAGTTCCTTTCGAGTATTACTCCAGTCACTCCTTGAGTGAAACTATTCGTTCGGATGATCCAACCAGTTTATTTGTCATTCTTCTCGCCAGGTCTCCTTCAAAGCGTTCACTTCACGTCGAAATACCAGCAAAATAAATAAAGTTTAAAACAAAAAAAGTCGTGTTGTGATATATTGAAATTTCAGGTATTCTACTTCGCAACGGTCGTCGAAAAACAAGGTACTATGCTGTCTTTATTTTTCATTGAGAAAGTTGAAATTTGAAGTATTTTTGAAAAGTGTTCTGGATGGTAAAATCATTTGTGTTACTGAAATAATCTCTTCATAGCCATAAAAAATTGAAATATTATTTTGACGTGGTTTGATGTATGTTAAATAAGAATATTCTTGAATCTTTGAATTTAAAAATTGTTTTGTGATATGTCATTTTATTTGAATCATAATTAAGCTTTTACTTAGAACCTTATTCTTTTTTTAGGGTCAGGATTTCAGATAAAAAGTTAATGGTTGATACATCTATATATTTTTCTTAAGTATTTCATTGCATGGCATAATTTTTACTGGCACTGAAAAGTTCTCGATACTATTATTCTCGATTTTATTTTTCCGAGTGTATAAATAACAACATAATAACTGGTTTGCATGATATATATGAATATCTGGTTCATAATGTATTTTACGATTTATTGAAAACGTTCAGTTGCATTTTGTATATATCTTTTCCGTTAAGATTTTTAAATTTAATATTTTTATCAGTGTTCATTTTCTTTAACCTTGAGTGTCTAGACAGCGAGACACATATTTCCATAACATCTACTTAATATGCAGCGTTTTTGCTGAGTGTGTTTATTTCATGATCGTTCCCCAGGGATCCCGTAATAACAAATCTCCTCTCCCGTGAGAATGTTTATGCGAACTTAGAACATTTTGAAATATCTGGCGAATATAGTTTATGATTTCAGTCAAGTATTGCACTAGTTTATACCAAGCCATTCTTCTTCGCTGAGTGTTAGATTTTTCGTGTCAGAATATTTTGACATCTATCAGTACATATATTTTTTCGGTGCATATATTCTATTTTTATATATATTTTTTCGGCAAACCAGGTAAGTGAATTTCACCATATCTCAATGTGTTTTCGTTAAAGTCATTTGATATTGTTTTGTTGTATTTAAACGGGAAGGCAATTAGGGTGGAATTTTCAAATAATTACCGTCCCAATAATTCAATAAGCCATTTAATTCTGATAAATAGTTAACGTATTAATTTTCAATATGGCATACCTCGGTCGAGTCCGTAGGGAAGATCTTTTTGCTCTTGCGAAGGAGATAGATCTTGAAACCGATCCGTCAATGACCATTAAAAAAACTAAAGGACTTGATAACTAATGTTGCTAATTACGATGAATACTTACAAGAAATATTCATAGAACCATCGTGGACGATAGAAAAGCAACATAAACTCAAGAAGAAAACAACGTCAAGAACTCTCGCCGAATTAAAACGAAAAGAAGAACTCGAAGAAAAACAACGTCAAGAAGCTCTCGCCGAATTAAAAAGAAAAGACGAAGTTGAACTCGAACGACTACGTATAGAAGCTAGACTCAAGTTAGGTCCAGATGCCGCTGAAACTGATCATACTAAATTACCAAGCAGAGAAGTATCCAAGTTTCTACCTAGATTCGAGGAAAAAGAAGATATAAGTCTATATTTAATTCTATTCGAACGGCAAGTCCAGCGTTTAACTATTCCTCGAGACCAATGGGTATTATACCTGTTAGGCCTATTGCCTCCTGAAGTCTCCCACATAGTCCCACGCGAGGCAGATGAAAAAGCCAACGATTATGATCACTTATAAGAATTATTATTAAAGAGATTTAAAACTTACACCAGAAAAGTTTCGTCAGTTATTTTCTACGCACCATGAACTTTCCACATAGATTGATGGATGGATCCTAGGTTTAAAAGTTGGAACTTACGAAGATTTGCGAAAATTGATAATCGCTGACCAGATGAAACAGAGAGCGCTAACCGACTTCAAGGAACATTTCTTAGATTCGAAATGTTCCTAATGTTCAATGATAAACTCACCCGTCGAGCTAGGCTAGAGGAGAAATTTGAAGAATACGAAGATATAAAAAAGACATTAAAACAAAAATCAGGTGGAACATATTTTAAGGAAAGACAAGATTCTAAAGGAACAGAAAAATTTGAAACGTCTCGAAAATTTGAAGATAACAGAACGGATAAGAAGTTCCTAACATCAACAAACTGCAATCGAAGTCATGAAACTCAAGCCACGAATTACGGAAACCATCAGAGAAGCCACGAAAATTCAAATAGAGGGTATCAAAGTAGAAATTTTGAAAGAATGAAGTATTCAAATTATAATGCTCATAAACAAGCGCAAACCAACTACTCCAAATTCCGAAGATTCAAAGATCCTGTGAAAGAGTCAAATTCGTACAAACGAAAGAAGACAACGAACTCTGCGAAAGAAACGAATAAGTCGACAGAGACATGTGCTATTATCAGGCAAGAAAGTTTACGCACCAAAGAAATAATGTTTGGAAACAAGAAGATTACAGCACTTATTGACACTGGCAGTACAATTAGTTTGTTACGAGAAAATTCAAGTAGAAGAATCCTCGATCCAACGAAGCTATCGAAGAATAAAATATTACTCACTGGAATTGGTGAAGCACAAGTCACATCGATAGGATCTTTTGAGCAAGAATTTCATATGGATGAAAAAAATTATTTGTTAACATAGCATGCACAGCTAAATTGAAGTTCGAAGCCGTAGGCTCAGATATTTTGGAACAAGCATCAGTCAAATTTACAAAAAATGGAATAGAATTCGACAAATACGAAAGCCAAGCATTGTTAATGCAAATCTCAGCGAAAAATCTTGAAAAAGAAGTAGTCTTGAGTCATGTAAAAAATCTGCAAATTAAATAGAGCTTAAAAATGATTGAGAATTACAAGCCAGAGAAAACAGCCAGTACTGATGTTACAATGAGAATTATTCTGAAAGACGATTTACCAGTTTGTCAATTCTCCACGTCGTTTCGCATTTCCTGAAAGACAAGAAGTCAACAAACAAATTGTTGAATGGCTAAAAGAAGTTATTATATGTCCAAGCTCATCAGAATACACAATCCGAGTTGTAATGGTAAAAAAGTAAGATGGTACTTCAAGAATGTGCGTCGATTATAGAAAATTAAATAAAAAGCTCGTGAAAGACAAATTTCCTCTGCCGCTAATCGAAGATGTTTTGGATACCTAGCAAGAAGTAAAAGTTTATACTACGTTAGATTTACGCAACGGTTTTTTCCATGTTGAAGTAGATGAAGACTGTAGAAAATTCAAATCTTTTATTGTTTCGGATGGGCAGTTTGAATTCAATAAGGTATCTTTTGGAATAAACACTAGTCCTGGTGTTTTTCCACGTTACTTTACGAGTATTTTTAGAGATCTCACACGTCAAGGAATCGTCGTTAGCTAAATGGATGATCTTATTGTTCCAGCGAAGGATGAAATAGAAGACTTGCAGAAACTTGAAATTGTGCTTGAAGTTTCGAAAAAATATGGGTTAGAAATAAAGTTCAAGAAATGTCAATTTTTGATGAGGAAAGTCGAATTTTTAGATCACATAGTTGAAAATGGAACTATCAAGCCATCGATCGCAAAGACATTAGTAGTAAGAAAATTTCCCGAGCCAACGACTTGAAGCAAGTACAAAGTTTTTTGGGTTTAATCGGATATTTCCTCAAGTACATTAAAGATTATTCTAAAATTGCAAAACCATTAAGTGACCTCACGAGAAAAGAAAATCCATTTGTTTTTGGAACGCCACAAAAAAAGCATTCGAAAAGTTGAAGAAAATAATGTCTGAAGGCCCAGTCTTAAGTATTTATAAATATAAAAGAAGAACAGAATTACATATAGACAGAAGTAAACAGGGTTATGGTGCAATATTATTACAAGAAGCTGAAGATGGAAAGCTACATCCAATTTACTACATGTCGAAGAAAACAAGTCCTGCTGAAGAAAAATATGACAGTTATGATTTAGAAATCCTTGCAATTATTAGAGCATTGAAGAAACTTCGAGTGTATCTTTTGGTACAACATTTCAAGATAGTTACAGATTGCTCTGCATTTCAAAAGACTATGCATAAAAAGGATTTGATTACATGCATTGCCATATGGGCTCTCCAATTTGAAGAATTTGATTAAGAAATAGAACATCGATCTAGAAACCTAATGCGACATGTAGACGCTCTAAGTAGACATCCTGTCATGATAATCAGCAACGATACATTAACAGAAAAATTAAAGAAAGCGCAAAATGAAGACGAAAATATTCAAACATTGAAATCGCTTTTGGAGAAACACGAAACTGAAGAATTTTTTGAACGAAAAGGAATACTTCATAAATATTTAAATGTTTGGAGAATTAATTACGGCTCCAAAAGAAATGCAGCAGAATTAATCAAATTAGCACACGAAAGCGGTCATTTCTCAGTCGCGAAAACAGAAGAAATTGTCAAGAAGGAATTGTTTATTCCGAAATTAACTAATGATGTCAAGAGCTTAATTATTAATTGTGTCCCATACATTTTGGCCAATAAGGAAAGTGGCAAGAAAGAAGGATTTTTAAACCCTATTCCCAAAGAATACAAACCTTTAAGGACGTATCATATCGATTTCATAGGACCGTTACCGTCAACAAATAAAAATTATCAACATATTTTAACGGTAATTGATGCGTTTGCGAAATTTATATGGTTGTTTCCTGTGAAGACTGTATCAGCTGAAAGTGCTTTGGAGAAATTAAAATTGCAACAGAAGACTTTTAGAAATCAAGTAAGAATCATATCGATCGAGGATCAGCATTTACTTCGAAAGCATTTAGTGATTATTATACCGAAGAAGGAATACAACATCTGCAAATAGCTACAGGTGCCTCGTGAGGAAACGGTCAGGTAGAAAGGATTCACCGTACACTTATTCCAGTCTTAACCAAATTATCGTTAGATGCCTCTACCGGTGCAAATACGTCTATAGACTGAGAAGAGTATCGCATCTATCGAAGCAAGAAATGGTCACCATTTGAACTTTTGATTGGTATTAAAATACGAAATAAAGAAGACATCCGAATTAAAGACTTACTATTAGAAGAGATGACAGAAGAGCTGCAGGAACAGCGAGAATTCCTTAGAAAAGATGCAAAGAAGAACATAGAGACCATACAATCCGAAAATCGAAAAACGTACAACAAGAAGAGAAAGAAAGCATCAGAATACAAGAAAGGTGACTTAGTAGCCATACAAAGAACTCAGTTTGGCTTAGGACTGAAACTAAGGCATAAATTCTTAGGACCCTATAAAGTCACTAAAGTAAATTCTAGAGACAGATACGAGGTAGAAAAAATTGGTCATCACGAAGACAGATACGAGGTAGAAAAAATTGGTCATCACGAAGGCCCAAACGTTACTACTACATGTGCTGATTTAATTAAATCTTTTTCTACCAATTGATTTGAATATTAACTATTATTCGTTATTATTCTCATATTATCTTTTTTTGAAGTCTTAATCTCTATTGCATGGTGAAGTTCGCTTGAAGTTTACATCATAATCACTTTACATTCTCATATTACATTTGATTTATGTTTGTTTACAGTAGCTTTACATTAATTTTATATTCGTATTATTTTTTCGAATAACTTTTCATATCATTTTCTGAAATCCATGATAAATGCAGAAGAGAATTATTGACTATTTAGTTCATAGAATTCATCCATAAAATAACTTCATGGACGTTCTGTCTTATTCTTCTCTTTTGTCATGAAACGTATTTTGATATTATTCACATATTTTGACTTAGATCCGGTATAGTGAAAAATTGAAAACGTCTTTGCATCTCTAATATTTTTATTATTCTCTTTTTAAGAAAAGTGTGATATTCATAAGTACGTTTATTAAGTGATTGCCATTGTTTTGATTTAACTTGTAAGTAATTAGTACCAGCTTGAAGTTGTTTAATTTTGACCTCCACAAGTGTAGCTGGAAACCAGCTATGTCAAGAAGGGCCGAATCTGTGGAGCTTGTACTATTAAAAACCATAATTTAGAAAAAAGAATTGTAAAAGGCTAAATCGCAGCTTGTGCGATAGATGGCACCAGAGGTCCCATTCATGATACGTCTTGATCAGCGCCCTCTTTTTTCCAATAAAACCACAGAGCATCGAATTTAACGGTTGCAGATGGCCGATCTCTCTCTATCCCTCTTCCACTGAAAGTTATGTAAGCTTCTCGCCGTTAACGCTACTGCTCAATCAATCAATCAAAAATGAATGACGATATCCTGGTAATTATTATTTATTTTCCTTTTCCTCACGTAACACTCTAATTGAACTAATTATGGTAAGTTCAACGATTAACCTCTTAACATTGTAAGTGTTCTAACGACCATCTATCGTAAACATTGTTGATTTGGCTTTAAGTAAATGTATCATCATGTATTTACCTTAACTTCTCTTTTGTGTGATCTGTTGTAAATATTTTTTCCCTGTAAAACTCACTTTCTAATTATTAAATAAAATTGTAATACTGAAGCCTCCTCATTATTTAATATCTTTTTAAACGAACCCAAACAAACTCCCTAGACAAAGCCTTGCCAATGCCCAATAATAGTAAAAAGTGGGATTTTTGTCTTAAGTGAGACAAATCCTACACACACACACATATATATATATAGTTAAATATTTCAATTAATCGAAGCATGTGTTATATTTTCAATATAAATAAATATTTCATAGCTATTATTAATAATAACTGTATTATGTTGTACTTTTAATTGTTTTATAATCTCTTGCAGATATTTTTGTAAAATTTTACCTGTTTTATTTATATCAGTATAACTCCCATTCGTTACACTTCTAAATTTGATAGGATTTTTATGAAATTTTGGTGTAAGAAAAATATGGGGATAGTTCACTTTCTCTCAATAAATACTTAATTTTTTTTATGAAAAGCTTTAATTCTATTATCTATCTCTCTTGTACTGAAATTAGTTTCAATATATGCCTCATTATTTAGAATCTGTTCTTTAAGAACTTTACAATAATAATACAAATGATAGCATAATTGTTTGGTGCTTTGTCAACATAAACTATAACAAATTCTTTATGCAGGTCTTCTATCTGTGTTTTATTATCCTGGTATCTAGTTTCATCATGTGCTTTAAAATTGTGTCTATACAAATCATTCAAAACTTTATGTTTATACTCCTCAAAAGCTTCTAAAGGCATACTATATTTTATTGCCATTTTCAATATAAAATTCTCTATATCTTTTAAATTTTGTTTAATTAATTTTGTTTTATATCTTCATATATAACAGGTTGTATTTTGGTTTATATTAATATATGTATTTTTGCACTATGAAAAGGTTGCTTTGAACCTTAAGTGTAAAAATTGATGTGTGTGTGTGTGTGTTGAGACATGCCTACTAGTTTTTTACGATCAATAATACTATAAATGCATATTCTACATATTAATTCACATACATATATAATTAGAAGATGTTTCAAGATAATCACAAATTTAGTTAACCTAAGTCGTGATTATCGAAAAAGGATCGAGTTCGAGTTTCAGACGAGTTGTTCGTTTCTAGATTATATCAAATGACAATTCAATGAAATATTAATAATTTGTTAATTGATTATTATTAATAATCTCAGAGTGCTGAAGCTTTGCTTCATATTACGAGCCCAAAGCAAAGAACTCTGTACTATATGTTTACCTAGCATTTTTGAGTAGCGATGTGTCTTTCACTCCGGAACGGATCTGCAGAAGGAACGACTGGAGCGGAGTCCAACCGGCCGGACCCGGATCCGCTAGTTGGAACAAATCCGGACCAAACAACGGGACAACAACAACGGGAAAAGTGACGTCTCCCAACCCAACCGGGGGTACCAGAATATACCCGCAAGAATGCCACTGGAGATGATGAATGAGTGACAGCCGTACCTTCCCTTTTAAGGGCTAATCTGGAAAAGAATACTCATTGTAAACTTTGAATTTAACAATGTAGCTTAATGTTTTATTATTCCGGGTTTTCTTTTACCTGAAGTGACTATACGATCTGGATACGTTTGTATATTGTCTCTGTTCTAAAAAAACATCCGATTTTTAATAAAATCTCCTAGATCGTCCTTCTTTTCATTGATTCAATAAATCAATGATAATTTGAAAAAACTAACTACGTATTTTTATAAAAAAAATTACTTTTGAAAAATTCTCCATCCCAACTTTTACTAAATATAGAAGTCGCATTTTAAAGAAAACCATATATCACCTTTTTTCTTAATGTTGAAATGTTAACTTTCATAAACAAAATTAAACTCTAAAAACAGTCAATGCTTGTTGAAAAATAATAACTTTCTTTGCGAATAATATTTTTAAAAAGTAATTACTTTTGAACCCTAATTTCGTAATTTATTCCACTAGCAAAACGTAGTTACTAGCGAAAATTGCTCTCTCTTTGACTTCAAATCATATTTTCAACTCAAAATTATAAAAAGTTAATTGAATCAAGAAGACAATTCAAATTAAGATGCAGAAATGTATTACTGCAATTTAACCTCAGACTATTAGTCGGTGGCCTAGTGGACAATACGACGGATTAGGTTACCAAATCGTCCAGGGTTCGAATCCCAGGTTCGTATGCATAACAAATGCTGACTACAAAATTGAATGGAAGGTCAGTATGAAAGCAAAAAAAAAATTTCGATCTCTAATAAGTAATTAGTTTTAATATTATGAATATTTATAATTTTGGGGAAATAATTAGTACATTATTGAAACTAGGTTGAACTATATTGTTTAACATTTCTCAATATTTATCGATATTGAAACCCAATATTTAGCAATATAGGAAAAGTATTACTTTTACACTATTTCAATATTGTAACACAATATTATACAATATTGATTTTTCGAATTTTACAATATTGAACAATGGATATTGGTGCTACTAGGGAAAACATTATTTTACAGGAATTTTACATTCTGTTAGGTACAATATTTCTTCTAAGTAATTCTATAATAAGTAATTTAAAGGTAATCAAAACAAATATTTATAATTTTTGATTTCAGAACACTTTATGGGGAGAATTAAGTTAGAATACTAACTATTTGAAATAAAAAGCGTAAAATAGATTAAAATACTGAATATCGAAGACAAAACTTTAAAAAAGATTATATGAAATTTGAATTCGCGGAAACATTAGCTATGCAACGAACAAGTACCGTTCAGATTGCGTCATACAGACAGGTTCGTAGACCGGTGTCTTGCCAACTTGCAGCGTGAGCGCTGTTTGCGAATGTATAGGAATAATTAAATGACTTCTACATTTTGCTTAAAAATACAAAGTCTATGTGAGTATTTTGAGTCGATATTTTTTAATTATATTTTTCTCTGTTATATTACATTATTTACTAATTCAAAGAAAAATTACAATTTGTTAATGAAGTTATTAACAGATTTTATGGATCTCCGATAACTGCAAAGAGTTGTTTGATGATAATTAAAACATCTTTTACCGTAAGGAGCTCACTAGGCTTGAGAATTTGATATTTGATTAGAAAGAAATCTGAGGTGAAATTTCATTAATAACCGTTTCATTAAACATATTGTTGCCAGTAAATTAAATGAAATTCATAAGAAGCCGGCGCCCCAAACCAGATAACAGAGACCAAAAGTGTCGTATGCCCCCTTCAAAATATTGAAAATTCTCGCAAAGTACAATTAAATTTCATTATCTCAAATACAAAAAAGAACAGAACTTTAATTTTTTAACAGAATTTTTAATTGAAAATTATAATTAATTAATGAAAATTATCAAAATAATAATTTTATTAAAATTATGATGTTATTAGTAATTAATCATAATTTTACTAAAATAAAAGTTTAATAATAAAGTCGTGAATATTAAAGTACTTATGGGTAATAATTTCATTTACATTTCGGAGCCAGAACGGTCCACGGATCCGGATCCTCAGCTGGATCCGGTTTTGCAAAGTGAACGGAATCAACCCATCACTATTTTTGAGCTTACCTGCTTCTGACGTAAGACGCTCACTCCATCTCATTGGCGAGCCAATCTTCATCAATGATTGGCGGATAAGTTTATAGACGAGTTTTCTGTTTTGTTTACAACATTAAAAACCTTGACTTTATTTGCTTTACTTTTGGCATCCGCTTTGAAAATTCGATTGACTTAGCATTACACCGGAATTACGTAGGTAAGGCATTTTAATGTATATAAACAAAACAGAAAACTCGGCCATAATGCATTTATACTTCTCCTTTTTTTTTTAAATCATTATTACTAGAATTTAGCGTTTTTAAAGGTGAAAAAATGAATTCGTGAAAAAATAAAGTTTTTATATTATATTTTAAAACGAACTTAAAATATTCATTTTATTTCTATTTTAACCGCATGAAAACACAACAGAATTTATTTGAAACTTCATTACTTTAAATTTTATTTTTTGCATAAATTTTTTCTCATCATTAATATATGGGCGAGTTTTCTGAATATAAATAAACATTAAAAACCTGGACTTCCGCTTTGAAAATTCCATTGACTTAGCATTACACCGGAGTTACGTAATCACCCCATTTAATTAAAAGAAAACAAGACAGAAAACAATTCCATAAAATTTGTATAACATTTGAGACAGAGCCAGATTTGTATCCTTATAAACATTCAAATGTCTTGAAACGAAGTGAAAAGGGGATCAGTAACCGCATGTATTTGTTTTGAAAATTTTATTCTGTGTGTGTGCGAGCATCTCAACCTCCTCCTCCTGGTCATCATAAGGCGTGTTTTATACAATTGAGAAATTTTAGTTATTCGAGTGATTTCGAAATTTAGAATTTCATAAGGTACATCTTTAATATGTTTAAGCACTTTAAATATCTTTTGAGGTACCTTGTGTGTTTTATTTAAAAAAATCTTTGCATATTCTCTTATACCTTAATGTCTAGAATTGCTTTTAAAATACGTGATGGAGCAGATGCTACCTCACAAAAATGTTGCATTCCTTCGTCAGTATTGCAGAATACTTCTATAATAGCATGTGACATTATTATTGTTAACTGTGGCATTTATTCATACATTTGTCGAGTTTTTCCACTTCCAATAACAGAGCCAGAAAATTGTATAACTCTTGACAGCATAGTATCATTTAGTGCCTCAAGCGAAGCAAAATCCTGGTTTCCTAGATCCAGAACTTTGTTATTTCCTGATGATATTAGTGTTATCAGAACTACACCTTTTGAAAAGTTGCAAGTTAAGTTAGTTTTTGAAAATGATGCGCAAAAACTTGTAGCTAACAATGAATATTGCCAAAAACTTATTTTTACTTTATTACAACCCCTTGTTATTAAAAAGAATGCAGTTGTTGATTGTAAAAGTCTTGCCCTTGCAAATCTTTACCACATTCACTGCATTGTCATATCTGAAACTTTTCATGATGAACAAGACTGTGGTAGGCTTACTAAGTCATCATCAGTTGAAATAATTGAAGCAGGTACAATAGAACAACAAAAACTGTTTAAAGATTTTGAAAATTTAGAACTTGGAGGTATGAATACTGCAGCTTCACTTTTAAATATATATTTAGATCAGAATAATTATAAAAGCGTTATTGTCTTAGGCCCCTCTGGATCTGGTAAAAGTTCCTTGATTATGTCATTTTGTAAAAAGAAAAAATATTTTTTAGTATTGATAGAGGGTATGACAGATTCTAATCTTACATTTAGTAAATGTAATGAATATGTGAAACAGCTATCGTCATCTTCATTTCTCGATCGCCGCAGTATTCTACTCATTGATGATATTGACCAATTAGCTTCATCTAATGCAAAGAAAAGAAAGCAACTTGTTTATTTGCTTAAATGTCTTAAAAACACTAATGTTTCGATTGTTGCGACAGCAGCACAGAAGGAGTTGATACATTCATCTGTTGCAAATTTCTTTAAAAGACAGGTGAGATAATTTTGCAAACTTTTTTTTTAATTTACAAATATGCTGAAAAAAAAATTATTTTCTAGTGTATGGAACATTTTTTAATTTAAAATATTAAAAGAAATACTACAATAGAACTCT